>CAUJNA010003209.1:584431-635331 GCA_963377175.1 Effrenium voratum
GTTGGCGGTTGCAAGCGGACGCCGGCGAGGCCGGCGAAGGCCGGCCATACGGCGGATCTGCAACCAGGTGCCTGAGATCATCATTTTCGGCTGCGATCAAAGGACACCAAGCTGCGCACTGCCGTTGGGAAACGGATCTGAGGTCTTTGGAAGGATGAAAGGGAGGCCAAAGGGAAAACTGACAAGGATCCAAGTTGGAGGGTTGTAATCTCTGTGGCTCTATATCCAATCTTATGCCATGCCACAAAGACTTACGGAACATAGAGGTGCGTGGAATCCCTGGCTCCAATGTGCCTGCTGGATTTGGTGGCTGTGCGACTCGGGGTGGTCTAAAGGAGAGAAGAAGCAGGAAAACCAAAGCTCCAATGGGAGGTCAATATCCTAGGCGTGTATCAAAAAGGGAGGGGAGGGAGGGGAGGGGAGGGGAGGGGAGGGGAGGGGAGGGGAGGGGAGGGAGGGGAGGGAGGGGAGGGGAGGGCAGGGGAGGGGAGGGGAGGGGAGGGCAGGGGAGGGGAGGGGAGGGGAGGGGAGGGGGGGGAGGGGAGGGCAGCACGCACAGCCCATTTGACTGTTGGCTCTAACAAGGTTAAGGTTTACGCATAGTAAACCAGGTAAGAACCAGCCAAAGGACTAAACCTGCCACCAAAAGAAGACCAAGTAGTCTTGCTAAGTAGGGAATATGGGATTGAACCCAGGGGTGCCCTTAAGGAAACCACAAGGAATGGTCTCATCCCAGGGGCATTCCACCAGCTCAGAAGTTCTCCCCATTTCGCGCTCCTCTTGGCACTTGGCCTTGAGCATCTTCCGGGCCTTCGCCTCTGCCAGCTGCAGCTGCCGCAGCAACTCCTATGCTTTTGGGGGAGGTAGAGGTTGCATTTTTGACTTAAAGCTAGGCCTGGGTTTTCTTAGCTCTTAGCGCGTGTTTTTTCTTCTTAGGGCATGCTTTGCTAGGTCCTGTTCTTCCTCACGCTGGTTTTCCTTGGGGCATGTTTTGGAATGATTGTAAAAGCAGTTGCTCGAGGGTACGCTCTTGAAGGTTGGCCTAAAGGGAAACCGCAACTTGAAAAGTCACATTTTTGGTGGGGTCCCATTTGCCCACATGGGTATGCAGCGCTTAACAGGGAACCGTTTGGTGGACGTCACGGGGGTAGGGTCCGCCATTGCTGACTTGCCCGCACATGGCTATGACTTTTCATAAGGGATGCTTTGGTGGCAATCAAAGAATTCGGCGGGGTTGTGTCCATCACTTCTTGGGAAGTTCCCTACTAAAACTCATGGAAGCCCAACTTGTTTGTTTGTGTCGTTTGTTGTGTTTTGTTTAGGGTGGTGCCGAAACTAAGAAAAGTTGTGCCGAGGGAAACATTTTTGAAACAACCAGAACCGTCAAGAAATACATAGTTTGCTGAACCGGCCGCAGGGAGCAAACAGCAGCTAAGAACAGATCGCACTGGAACCACAAAACTGGGCTGTTCACAGATTCCATGCTCAAAGTGCTTCACTAAAAAACCACTATAAAGCTAAGGGCCCAAGGAGAAACCACTAAACTACCACCAAACCAACGAGAAAAGCCACTTTCCAAGCCTAAGGAACCGGATGGGTTCCAGACATCACCACAGAAAGTCGAGAAAGGGTTCAGATTCTGAGTCATATTTCGTGCACCAAAAGTTGAACTAGTCTTGCAGGCCTCAGACACACTCGACTTCACGGAGTGTTGACACCTGGCTATGACGTTTGATTGGGAACCACCTCAAAAGTGTTTGGTGGGCAAGAACCCCCAAAAAGCACTCATTACAGCCAAAAAAAGACACATCCCCGCTTGCTCACCCACTTGTGCCGCTTGTCTCCTGGACTTTCTTGTTGTGCTCCTTCTTGGCATCGCGGAGAGCCAAGGCAGCGCCCTCTGCCTGGATCACAAAGGGCCGTGCCCCACTTACAACAGCAGCAGGGTTTGATTTGCAGGCAAGTTTCAGTGGAAAACCTGATATCCCCTGTTTGGTGTCCCGTGAATGTTGACCCCGGATGAATAAACCTTGGTTTGTTCATAGGGGGTGTCCCTGGGCTTAGTGAGATTCATCACTTTTGGAGGGGAACAGCCCCATCTCAATAAAAAGGGGGTTTATTCATCCGGGGTCAACATTGCAGGGTCCAAAACCTATATGTTTGACAAGCCCATAGCTATGCGAGGGATTTCCAAGCAGGATGCGGGAGTGAAACGCCGCTTTTATCAGGAGAATTGGTTAGAGCCACATGTGAGCAAAATACAAAATTAATTTCTTGCAGCCCACCGAAAATTAACAGAGCCAAACAACAACTAGAAAGCATGCGAAGAACCGCGAAGACAACGCTGACGCATGTCGCGCGTTCCCTCGTACTGTTCCCTGGTGCTACTGTCACCAGCCCGGCAGAGCACTGAGGAAGCGAAACACGCATAGACTACTTCTTTACTTCTGAAGTATTCAGCACATCTGGGAGTGCAACATCCTCTTGCACTCACCAAAGCATGAGTCGCATCAAGTACCTAACATCTTGATGAAACTGACCTAAATCAAATAACCCCCACTAAGTCAAACGGCGCCATACACTACCCTCCCACAAAGAAACTTGAAATTTCAAGGAAGACGGTTTTCCGTACCAGGCCTCCTGCTGTAACTGCTGCTGCTTGACCACAGCCGCAGCCTACAGAACCAGTCGGCCAATCTGTTGAGACTTGCTGAGTTGACTTAAAAAAGTTTGAGCTTGTTGGGCCTTGTCTACAATGACGCAGAAACATATCAAAGAAATAGCGTTTGCCAAGGAGATGTGCTGCAACCATCACTCTTGGCATTGTACAAATGCTCGCTCTGGTCATCAGATCCACAGATAGGAAATGGCCCACCAGAAACTGATACGTGTCCCCATCTTGGCCCTCGAATTCGCCCGTCCTTCTGGGTGTGTTTTTGCGAGTAGCCCTACTGCGGTTGGTTTTAAGTTGCCGGAAACCAAACAAGATCACAAGGAACGGTTGGTTTTGCTACCCCTTTGAGACAACCCCTGCAAGGAAGCGAACTTGCTAAGCACGCCAGAAACCAGTGATGAAAACGAAAAGAGCTGCCAGCCGCCAAACACATGACTGGCATCCAAGAAACGCCAACAGCAGTTATTGTGTTGCTTCCAAAGACGTGCCATTTGGACCAGTTAGTTGATAGGGGAGATCGACTAGAATTACGGAATGGGAATCAGACAATACATGGCTGGCTCTCCTCTACACCATTCCCATATCTCGAGAATGGAGGAAGGAAGAGAGACAAGCATTCTACAAAGTCAAGGGCTTACCGAGCGGGACATTCCCAAGATCTGAACACGCTTGACCCGGATCCTACCTCCAACCGCTTCCACGGCGAATTGAAGCGACAACGGAGCCAACGAGACCACAATCCAAATGGCTGCGTCAGCTACTGGGACCCCCAAAAAGGGGAGATGGGTGGGTGGCTTCCCTACTCCCGTTGAAAATTCGCCAAAACGGGTAGCGAGCCACAAAAAGGACACACCCTGAATATGTTCGCGAATGAGGACTGCCGCGGCTGTCCAACTTGGCCAACAGGTGCGCTAGGAAGGGGAAAGGGTGGGAGGTCTGCCCCTAGCAAGGGTTTCTGGGCTTTTTGCCCCTGGTAGCAAGGGTTCTTGAGCTTCACCTTACATATATTTATACACCTGGAATATATATATATATATATACACGTATATTTGTATTTACCGAATCAAGGCCGCGAAGAGTCTGATCCATCCCGCCGGCCTCGGCGTCCTCTTGCTGCTGTCGGCTCTGCTGCAACTCGGCGCCCAGCTCCTGGAGGGAACGACGACGAGGCCGGGTGTTGGGAATGAAAGAAGCGTTTGGGGATTCCCTTGAAGGAAACCATAGGGGATGGTCTTATAGGGGACATTCCCTCATTCCTTGCTGAGAACGATCTTCCTCTTGCATTCCCTGAAAAACATACCCTCAAACAACACAAGAGTTCTTAGCCAGTTCCATTGCAAAGAATGGGCATGGCAAGCCGCATGGATCTTCTGGCTGGGACTGCTCCTGAAAAACTTCATCTCGCACAGCCAAGGAAACGGACCCCAAAAAATCCATGTTGAGCTGTGGGGTCAAAAGCGTCGAGAATGATCACCGGCAGACGTGGACGACAAGAAATCTTTGAAAAGTGCAGGCTACCGGTCGGAAAAAGCCCAGCTCGCCTTCCCTGGTTGGCGAGCAATCTAACGCTTTGGACTGCGCGTCAATCAGAGTGCAGCAGAACCTTCAGGAATAGCCTCCACACTAACATGAAAGCTGCCATCACCGAGGCCGGAACCGGAAGCTTGCGGCGGTTCTTCTGAGGCAGTGTGCCTTTTCCCACGTTCACAGTTGAGTGAAGTCTCCGGAGCGAAGCTTCGACAGCCCGTATCCTTCTCCGAGGAACTCATGACCTTCACTTGCTTCTCCAGCAGCATGGTCTTGTCCTACAGTGGCTCGTCTTTTTGAAAGAACCCTCAGAGGTGGTGTCCTTTCAGGTGTCCCTTTAAACTCATCTAAGAAGGTCACCCCCAAAAAAAAAACGCGGCTTGACCAACTCACAACCAAAAAAACGCCGCGGCCTCAAAGCGATTCACCAGGTCCGACAGGAAGCCTCGCTTTGAGTCTGGCTGAGCATCTTGCAAACAAATCTGAGCAGGTGACTTAACACACAGCTGGGTCCATCAAAAGGCGACACCTTCCAAAGTATCAGTCTAACTGGTGTTTCAGAGAGAAGCCAGCCCCAACCAGTCATTTTCAGAATCCCCCAAAACTTAAAAAGCTTCAACCATTCTACTGCCTCTTTCAGGGACCACAAAGCATTCCAAGGGCCACTCGTTCCTCGTTCCTTCGCTCAGAAAAAGCGCCGCCCCGACTCAGCCCGCAGCCGACCCGGGACTCCAGCGTCTCCACCTCCAAGGCTAGTTCCTCAGCGGTCCTCGCAACGCTCGCGGCGCTCACGGAGCATCACAGCTTCAAAAACGCGGGGAGCGAGCCCCTGGACGACGTGGTTGGAGTGCATGGCGAAAAAAGATGCTGGAAAAAAAAGAGGGGGAAGAAAAAAAAACACGTGGAGCCCCTTCCATGGATTACACGCTTTTTTGTTGGATCTGGATTCAGATGGAGGATCGCATTGCAAAGGCGGAGAGTTTCTGGAGGTGGGCGTGGGTAAAAGAAATTAGAAAAAGATGCTGCAAGCATTTGCGGACTTGGCCCATGGAAACAACAAGCTCTGAGATCCGCATCAAAGTGGAGAGGCGGTCCTTCCTTTGACCACGGCCTCCCGCTTCTGCCGCGTCAACTTCTCCTCCTCCAGCCTGTCCTGCGTACCATGTGGCAAAAGTATGGGGGTTGGGAGGCCACCCCCCCACCCCGTTTTTTGGTGTGGTTGCACCCCCTCCCCTGATTTGGGGCTTACGCATTTTAAGGTGGCAAGAAGGGAAAAAAACACCCCCCCCCCCCCCATTTTGACACCCAATGACTCACCCGAATGGGAGTTCTGAGCACTGGTGCTTTGGGAAATCAGGCAAGTCCCAATGTCCCTGCCACATGAACCATGGATCTCATGCGAGTCTTTGATTTCAAGCACTCATGCAAGCAGATGGCCTGACCTGCCCACGACACGTGCAAGTAGGCTTCAAGCCTTGCAGCGACTGATGTGTCCAGATAGGGGGATGCCCAAACATTTCTGGATTTCCTGTTGCCTTCCGTTTAAGCCAACCTGAAAAGAGCACCCAACCAAAAAACACCCAACCCGTTCTCATTCGCGTGCAGACGCGGCTCGGTCCTTCGCTTCTTCGAGCTCATGCTCCTCCAGGTTCGGCACTTTGGTACCCCCCCTTCAATCTGGTTGAACAAAAACAAAAGGAGCAAAGGGCACTGGGTGGGGTTCCAATCAACTCCCTTGCACAACACCCACCATACCCACCAACAAACCTGGATCTCGAAAACAAGAATGTTTCTCATGTTGCTCACATGTTCCTCCTTAAACCCCCTCCCCAAAACTTAACGGATGAGGGAAGGTTTGAATTGGCCTCGGGCGCTTTCCTTCCATGAACGTGACATTCTCAAATTTACTCCCCAATGGTCCACAGGGAAAACGAGGAGAGACAAAAGTAATATGAGGGCGAAAATGTAGCTCTAAACATTCAAAAGTGTGCGAACCCCTCCAAAAGGAGGTAGCTTAAACCACATACTTTCGTTGACCCGGCACTTCAAGGGGCCCCTTCTTGAATGTAACACCCAATCAACCAGAAATTCATTCCAAAAACGGGCAGTCCTTGGGATCCGGACCCAACCCTTCGCTCCTTGCTGCGCAGCTGCTCCTCCAGCAGCGCCACTTGGCCCTCGAGCTCGTGCAGCGACTCCTAGCGACGGCCAACGGTGGGCCTCGCGGAGGGCCGATTTTTTTTTTCAATGTGGCCTCTGAACATGACACAAGGGTCGTCATAACATAGGGGGGATGGTTGCCTGTGATGGCACATGCGAAGACAAGCCGTGTCAATTGCAAGCAAGACCTCTCGCAAGTGAACATGACGCAAGGGTCGTCATCTTCCATGGAGGTGTTCCCCAAAATGGGGAACAAACCGCCTTTGTGCAAAAAAAGAAGGTGGTCGGAGAACAGCCGTTCAAATCTCGGCATCCGGCCTCTGTCTGGGACGCGGCAGAGGCCACAGGCGCTGTCTTGCAAAGTGCCTTGTGACCAACGAGACTTTATCAAGGGCCGTTTCAGATATGCGTGGGGCTCCCACAAATAAAGCATCTTCCAGGCAGGCTTTGCACCCCCTTCTTTCACTTGGCAACCTCCATATCTCCTGAATCCATACCTGAAAATGCCCTGATGGCCCACGGTTGGGGTGGGATTGCGGTGGCTGGCGCCGTTTCTCGTGCGAACTGTTGGCCCCCGAAATGGCCCCGTTTTGGCGCGTCGGTCTTGGCGAATGTTCGTTTGGTTGGGGACGTTCTTGGCCACACCAAAAGGAAACCAATCCTTTTGGAAGGTTTGCTTCTTTTTGGTGTTTCCATTTAGGAAGCCAAACCAATCCATTTTGTGCGCAACCGGGATCAGGACTTCGGGTTTTTTTTCGCAGCCCGACGGCACCTCGCCGCAAAAACCTTCGATCTCAGGCATCCGCCACCGTGAGCCCTGCATTCTCCTCCTCCAGGGCCATCACTTTCCGCCTCGCGAGGTCGGTGCCATGGCAGGCGACACCCCTCACTCCATGGCTGCCATGCCAGGGGAGCATCAAATCCGAGCAAACTCGGAACTTACCGCTGAGCAGTTGGGGGCAGTTGGGCGAACCTGATGGACCAAGTCGGCCATGTGGGTTGCAGCAATTCCTTGCTGTAGCTCAAAAAACCGGTACCAAAATGGAACCCTGGCAAGTGGAAACATGGACAAAAACCTGCGTAACCCCTGCTGTTGAATTTTGAGCCACAGCCATTTGTTGGCCCCGACTTTCACCCTGGAAAACCGCTTGAATAGATGACAAGACCTGAGGCAGCCGCTCAAAGCGAGCGACCAAGACCTGCAGGAAGTCGTTCTTCTCCTGCAGGGCCTCGGACGTTGGACACGAAACGCTTCCAACTGGGTTCTTCAAAATGGGCGGGATCCCGAGTCCATAATTGGGTGTGGGTCAAAAATAGCTACCCGACATGGAACCCTGAATTAGAAACCATGTCTAAATTCCGCGGTTTTTTGGTGGTCTCATTTTGACGCATACCCAATTTGTACCGGGCGGGGCTTAACGAACGTCTTGCGCAAGGACTTCAGCTCTCAGGAGCGATTGCCTTCAAGCGATTGCCAGCGAGCTCCAGGCCAGCAAGCGTTTCTCAGGGGCTGTCCGCGAAAATAGGAAGCCTAGGGGACCCGTTTGGTGCCCCTTGCACCAATCCCAAACCAACCAACCAACCAACCAACCAACCAACCAACCAACCAAGCAAGCAGGCAGGCAGGCAAGCAAGCAAGCAAGCAAAAACACACACACACACACACACCACACACACACACACATCATGTTTGTCAATATGCCATTCCTCGATACCTGAAGGTTCTCCCACACGTGGAAATCGCTTCTTGAAAAACCCTCTCCGAACTCTCAAAACCACGGTGTAAGTCACAGGAACGATGTCCAACATGCTGGTCTTTCCTTTTCCCGGGCATCCAAGCAGAAACGGTTCGACACAAACATCTCAGCGGGCTTGGAAAAAAGGCGAGGCGCAGTTTGCTCCGCCGCGTCGGGCCGTTGCGGTCGCCTGGAAAACGCTCCAGCTGTCGGTTTCCACAAGGGGTTGATACGAAAAAAAAATCAAGGGTGATCACCTCTTTAGGGGCACGACTAGAAATGGGCCCAAAAGGGGAAGCCAAAAGGTTAGATCCGGTCGACCCACTTTGGGCATAGTGGTAACGAGGTTTTGGAGATCTACGACGGCTGGATTGATTGGAGTCTGAATTTGAAGGACCCCCTACCAAAAATTGTTGAAAAATGCAGAGACCAACCAAAACGGGAGTGGGATTTGTAAAACTATTCCAGCTGGAGCACCTGTGTCCAAATCTGCTGGCCAACACGATGCTTAGAAGTCGCAAGCGATGATGGCGGCTAGCTAAAAAAGAACTTAACCACTTGCTTGATCCCAGCATTTACCAAATGATTGGAATGTGCGGCGGTTGCAAGTTGCACAAACTGATTCCCTCGCTGTGGCTATGCCTCTGCCCATGCCGGTCAGCCTCTGCCTCAAAAGCTCCAGCTCAGCTTGCGTCTGGGCGGGAAAACATGGCAGCATGCACTTCAATACGCATGCGCAACGTGACGTGGTGCACCATGCAGCAATGCAGCTTCCCTTTGCCACAGAACCCTCTCGCTTCCAGGATCAAAAGGGATCCTTTGCGTGGGATGACCCGGGAAAACCACCCAACAGACTTGGGTGCGAATTTCAACGCGGGGTGCTTTGGTGCGCCCACCTAAACATTTTTGAGGCTTCCCCGTCCAAATCCATGGCCCTTCGCTTCTCCCAGATTCATTTTTCGGCCTCCTGCAAGTCTCCGGCTTGGGCAGCACAGGTCGCCTGCACGGCCCCTCGGGCCAAACCAAGACACACAAAGCCCCAATTTCAGGATCCCGACCGCCACCGGCGGTGGGAGTGTGAGGGCCAACATTTGTGGCAAGCTCAGGAATGTTTAAGCGTGGCTGGTGGGTTTTAAGTTGGTTTGGCTTCGCCTCCCCTAAAACTTGCCTCCCCCCTGGCCTCCCACCTCCCCTTCCCTCTCTTGCCTCCCCTCCCCCGTCCCTCCCCTTCCCTTCTCCCTTCCCTCCACTCCCCTCCTCTTGCCTCCACTCCCTCCCTCCCCTCCACTCCCTCCCTCCCCTCCCCTTCCCTTCCCTCCCCTTCCCTCCCAGTCCCCAAAATGGCAAGAACAAATGCACCCAGCTCACCTTCAAAAGTCTGGGTGCATTGAGGGTGTTGGATACATGAAGCATGCTGGACATCTCGTGGCTGCCTTCGGGAAGGAAATATGCTTTCGGCGTTCCAACCAAGCTGGCCCCAAAATGACCATGAAAGGAATCCATCGTGGTCACCCCACGTATCACGGACCTTTTGATCAACCATTCTCAGTGACCTTTTATATTGAAAACAAAAACCAAAAAAACATAGATGGATGTCCAACTCCTGGTACACGACACATAGAACCAACCTACGGACACGAACGACTCACTGGAACACTGGGAGCCAGCGGGACACGGGCAAAACCGGTGGAATCTCATTGATCAACCCGCCCCAAAATCTAAACCCCAGTTGATATGACCCACCAAGAAATGGATCAACCCCCAAAATTGGTTCAAAAGTGGATCAAACCCACCAAAAACCACCAACAACCATGATCCCCAAGAAATTGATCTCAACCCCCGAAATTGGGGTGGAAGCCCCATGGATCAACCCATCTGACCCCAAAAAAATGTCGGGATCCTCCAAGGCGGCGAGCTGGCCCTCCAGCTCGTGAACGCGGCCTGTGGCTTGGCATTTGTCCCGGGCAAGGGGGTGGGGGGTTGGGTGGAGGGGGGGTTGGGGCGAGGAGGGGTTTGGGGGTGGGGGTTTTGGGGGGGGGGGTTTGGGGGAGTTTGGAGGTCTCTATGTGGTAGAGCGGAATTCTGGCGCAATCCCTCTTCAAACTGAGGGGTCTTCGCCTGCGAAACAGGAAGTCGTGCCTGGGGCGAACTAATTTCCCGCTGTGCCCACATGTTCTGCTATACCGACATGTGGACATGTGGACATGTGGAATCAGAGACTCCCCTTGAGAGCTTACAAAGTCCATGTCCCTCCCAAATTGACCGTAGACTACTGGAATAGTTTGACCGAAGATGTCTCTCGTGTCTTATGTGGTGGCGCATGCAGATTAATTCGAAGTTGCATGTGACACGCGCCACGCTCCGGTCTTTCCATGGCCGACCACATGTTCTACACCAAACCGGGCCAAGGTCAGCGAGCTCATTTTCTTTCTTACCAACCCAGGTCCATATGGTATGTCTCAAAATAGGGAAAATGGCTTGTCTCAAAATAGGGAAAGGCTAAAACTGGTAGTTGCCCCTTCAAAGTGATCCTTCAAACCTCGAAAGACACACGGATCTATTCCACTCTCCGACCGCAAAAAAGCGATCTTTTCGCTGCCCCCTTCATGTCACATCATGTCCCCTAAACCTCCGAGCACGAACCGAAGTTCCACGGGCTCAAGCACCATGCATATATACATTATATATATATATATATATGTGTGTTGGTTTATCTATTTATTGATGGATTCATTTATTTATTGATGTATGTATCGATTTGTTTATTCCTTTAACTATTCATTTGTTTACGTATATATATATATCTACTTCTTAATTTATATAATCTATTTATAAGACTCCAAAGCACCAGCCCGCGGTCGGCGGCCTTGCGGCGCTAGCATCATGCCTGGGATTTCCGTGGAACTCGACGGCAAAGCGCGTATAAACGCGTATCAACGTGGACACCCCCATGATCGCACAAGAAACCCGGTAGCCTGCCGCCAGGCAGTCATGTCCAGTGGGGTATTTCCCTTTTTTCGGGGACACCCCCCCCCCCCCACCAGTGGTTTTCCTGTTGGCGTCCCCCCTAAAACCAACCAAACGGGGGTAGCCTCAAAAATGACGAGCCACCCTAAGAATAGACTTGTCATATGAACATTCCGCAACTTCATTACAACAAAGACTGGCCATTCACACGTCTCTCAATCAAACTGACGCCTCCCGTTGTCCGGTCTGAAATACTTCAGGTGTGTGAGTGTTGAAATAGGAGCTCTGGGTCGGTTCCAGGACTGGCCACTCACCGGATTGAGTGAACGAGTGCGCCCAAAAAAAACTACGCCGACATGTGCTCGAGTGGCTCAACTGGCAAATCCACTGACCATTGAACTTTCTTGAATTGAGCTGGCATCTTGCTGCGGAATGGGCCGAGCTGCATGGCACCAGAGCTGCCTCCTGAGGATTCAAACCCAAACCGCTAGGGACCGAAAGGAATGCCAGTTGCCATGGTCAAGGGAGCGCTTAAGTATAGATAGCTCCATGGCTGACTTCCGCTCTCGCATGCTCTCACGAGGCTTCAAAGAAAATTTCGGGCACTTGGCCTTCTTACATATCAATGGCAACAAACAGCTTGAAGGCAGCACCTGTATAGCCCAAACTAGGCGCAAAGCAACCCAGAGAGGAAAGGTTTAAACAAAAATAAACGCTGTGTAGGCCCTGCCAGTACCACAGTGCCACCCGAAAACTGGGAAGAGCAAACCATTGCTCCCTATATTTTCCCCTACATCACAAGAGGAAACTCGGCAAAAACATGTTTTGTTGAGGCTGGCGAGGGCTGGCCCTATCCCTTGTCCTGGCCCAACGAACGCTGCAGGTGCAGGAGATGAGCGTCAGCCTGCGGCCGAGGATACGGCCAGTGTTGGTCCCAAGGGAGCGGAGGAAAACATCGCCCTCGACGTCCTCTGCAAATCAACATGGAGAGCCCAACAATCCGAAGGGCTGACGGAATTTGGCTCAAGGCCTCGTAGGTCCCATTTTTGACACCCCGCTTCAGCCACATGGTACAGGGAATGTCGGGCTACCAAGAAACCGGGCCCAGAAAGGGACACAAAAACCCCCATCCGCGGGTGTGGCTCCCCGGGCGATGTCTCGGTCCTGCTGCTGCCAGGGGTTCGCCGGCCAGTCCTCCTCGAGTCCCTGCAGGGCATTCGAGGCCTCAAAAAGGCGGCCAAGGGGCCCTCTTCCAACCCAAGCCTTGTCCAATCCCTTCGAAAAATCTGGGTTTCCCGAGCACCACCCAGAGGAAGTTCACATACAGAAAGCCCCCAAAAGGTGATGTGTCACAAGAATCAGTTTCCAGCCCCGCCCGTTCTCTCGCCAGGCCCCTCCCCTTTTTTTCCTCACCTCTCATTCGGCTCCTTTTGGGGGGGAGGAGGGTCGCAGTGGAGACACTTGGGAGAGGAAAGCTTTGAGCCAGCAAATGTGCGGCTTGGCATTGACGGAGAAACACTGGACCCCAATGTGCGCAAGCTTGGAAGCAGCTCTTGCTTTGTTGAGCAGCTTCCTGCTTGGCACAAGCTTGTGGCGCTTCTAGCCAGGCGTTCTAAACACACAGAGACAAGACTGGCATGGAAGGAGTCCTTACTGTACAGACGGCCTCTGCAAGTTGGCGGTGCCAAGGATCAAGGGATTTGTGTGCTCCTTCCAAGCCAGTCTCCCATCTCTCTCGATCTAATTTGACCCAGGTCATGGGTGGAAAAGAATGCAAGACCAGGCAGAGCCTGCCTGGGTTTATCTACCCAGAGGCCAGCAGAGCGGGCTTGTTGAAAACGCTCAGCAGACATCGGCATCTGAACACATCGAGCAAAGAACTGTATTTGCCTTTGCTAGGTGTCCACTTCTTCCTTCAAGAGGGGCAAAATAGATGTTTAAGAACAAATCAAATGCTCAAAACGGGTAAAGATCTTGTCTTTCACCAAAAGTAGATGCTCAATTCATAGAGGTTGCGGCTCACGGTGATCGCTCATACATGCACCGGCGCCAGGTCAGAGGCGTTCTCGGCAACCGGTGGGGGGGGTGGGGGGGTGGGGGCATGGCCTGGGCTTCTCAGGGCCTCCTGGAATTGACCCACTTTCACTGACCCCTGGAATCAACTGGAAACCAAAGGGGACCCCGACAGCAAATCTGGTCACACCCCGACAACAACACCCTATTGGGAGCATACCACTCTACATATATGGATGTTTCATGAAATAGAGCCCACTTACTAGCAGTAAGTGGCTTATCAATCAGCATTGATGAGGTGTCATCCATCCCAGCTGGTGTGAAATGGGTTTTGTTCATCCACAGCATCTTTGCTTGGATCCCTAAAAGCGAGCCATTTTTGAGGGTGCTCGCACTGCAGAATGTTGCATCTTCCGAGGCCTCCAAAACATGTGGGGCCATTCGAGCGCCAAAAGGCAAGATACATTCTGTGCTTTTCCTGTTTTTTGTGGGGAGGCCTGAGATTGGGGGATCAGCTCCTCTGCTTCCTTTTGGAGCTTAGGCGCGCGTCAGCGGACAAGGGAGGCATTTTCACCGAGGTGCGCTCAGCCGCCGATCGTCGCCCACCACGTCGCTCCAAATGCCCTCCTGGGATGAGGACGCCAAAGCGGGCAGGGGTAGCACGGAGATCTGGGTGCTGGCCCCTACCATGATCCAAGTCACCCCCCAAAATGGTAGGTAAAGGGAAACCACCTCATGTTCTGACCTTGATTCCCCGCAGAAACCACCAAAATCATGACGCCTGGGGGTATGTCAGAAGGTTTGAACCCCTTCGATCTCGAAGCGCCCCCTCGCCCCCTCGCTGAGGCACATGAAGTTTGTGGCAAACCTTCGCTGCCATAGCCTCAGAGAAGCAACGGGAAAATTGGTTCCACATATGCTACACATGAAGAACAGGTTGATTGGACATGGAGTGAATCCACACACACACACACCAGCCTAAGAGTCATGGCATTTCAGAAATATTGCTTGCGCCAGTGGTACGGGCCCCGCTCTGCTGTCCATACATATACTGCCTTTGTATCCTCCAGCTGTATTTGTTTATGTTCCCATCCCTTCAAAATACAGTAAAGCAGCGGCCGGATACCACTAGCTCGATGCATCAAAGGCTGATACTATAGGCCCATATATAAACCCATGTCCATGTTAGACCTACCAAAGGCCAGGCCCCAGTTGGATAAAATCCCCTCAACCGACCAATTCACATAATATTTTTTCATCATTTCATAACAGAACCTCAACTCAAGATTTGATACATAAATTTTGAAAATATTTTTCTAAATTTTCAAAAATATTATTTTACAAAATTATCATTTTTCCCAAGAAATATAAATCATAAATTTTACAATATTCTTATTGTAAAGTTTATGGTTAAAATTTAAATCATATTATTTCATAATTTGAATAATTGCAGAATTCCTCACGGAATATGCTGAAATGAAATAATTTTCCAGAAAGGGTAATTCACCTACAATTTGAAAAACTTTGTCCTTCACTTCCTCCATTTCTTTTTTGACCTCTGGTGCTACTGGAGGTTTTGAATTTTCAATTTCATTAGGTTTTTCTTCCTCAACTGTTGTTTTTACTTTATTCTCATTCTCAATATGCTTCTGTGTTTTCAAATGCTTGGACATTGCAGATTTCCTCACTTTACACTGGCAAATATCACATTCTATTTCAATCTGATTACGCACTTTATTATATTCCTTTTTCTTTTCCTTCCTATCAATTTTACTTTGTTCTCGGCAGTAATCACAAATATGCACTCTAACATTAAATAGGTCAGGTGGATAAGTGTTTTCACATCGCCTACATTGTTGCATTTTGTCAGTCATCTCCATGCTACTATTGATAGGTGGCATGTCTTTAAGACCAGACCATCTTAAAAATCCCAAATTCCCAAAATATATTTTCCCAAAATCCCAAATTCCCAAAATATATTTTTCCAAAATCCCAAATTCCCAAAATACATTTTCCCAAAATCCCAAAATATAAAATCCCCATAATTTCAAATCATAAATCTTACAATGTTTTTTATTGTAAGGTTTATGGGGTGTGTTTTTCTCTGCTGTGGTCTCCGAAATGGAGGCAATGAAGCTCTGATAGAACTCCAGAAATTCTTCATTGGACGCATTGTGTTTTGTCATTTGACGCATTGTGTTTTGTCATTTGACGCATTGTGTTTTGTCATTTGGCGCATTGTGTTTTGTCATTTGGCGCATTGTGTTTTGTCATTTGGCGCATTGTGTTTTGTCATTTGACGCATTGTGTTTTGTCATTTGGCGCATTGTGTTTTGTCATTTGACGCATTGTGTTTTGTCATTTGACGCATTGTGTTTTGTCATTTGGCGCATTGTGTTTTGTCATTTGACAAATTTCTTTTGTAATTTGACGAATTTCTTTTGTAATTTGACGAATTTCTTTTGTAATTTGACGAATTTCTTTTGTAATTTGACGAATTTCAATTTGTCATTGGATGAATTGTTTTTTGCTTTCAACCCACCAAACTCGTCAAAATCTCACAAATCAATTCAGCAGGTATTTTGTATAAATCTTCCTGCTTATGTATTACATAATTATCCCCCATTCTGCTTTAGTTTTTGATGGCAACTGTTCCAACAGAACCACTGCCTGAAAATAATTCTAGTAAATTCATATTGTTTATTAGAATGATTTAGATAATGTTTTAGACATATACATATTTATCATCTTCCTTAATAATCTTATAGTATTCTAATGTTTGTTCTTTTGGACTTTTGATTTGTCCCTTATTTAGCATATCGCAATATTTTTTACGCTTCGTGTCATAATCACCGCTGAGTCTGCCTATCCCTTTCTTTTCAAAGATTTTATCAATCTTTTCCTTCTCTTCATTGCTATCTTTTGGTTCGTTTGCCTTTGCATCAAGTTTCTGGTCAATAGTTTTTATCATCTCGTACAACAGTTTAACATTTTTACTAACTGTCATTATCTTCTTTGATAGTTCAGCAATAGCATCATTCTCAACTTCAGACATTTCTATATATATTTATTTATATAATTATTTATTTAAATATTTATTTATGCGTTTTATTATACAGTTTACCTGAATAATCTAATGTTACATATGTAAATAAATTATATTCTAACAGTCTTTCACCAATTTTATTGTTCATTTTTATTAAACCTTCCTCGTCACCTGTAATTTCAAAAAACTTCAATATTTTAACAAATTTATCCGGTTTAGTTATACCTTTCATAAAATATTTATCCTTGAATTTAGCATCAAACCAATAAAAATATTCTTCGCTCAATTGTTTAGCAAAGTTTTTATCACCATTAAATAGGTCTTTAATTTCTTCATCGTCAAAAGTTATAACTCTATGGTCTTCTCTATTCATAGTTGGCATTATGATTATACAAATAATTAGATATTTATTTATTTACTTATTTATTTATAAAATTGATTTAATGTAAAACCTACTCTTTAAATACTAGATTTTCATCATTTGTTTAATAGTTTCCTGTGCTTCGTTATCACCATTATCGGATGGTGACGCATGCCTTCCCCATTTAAAAGTTATATTATGGACATCAGTTTCTAAGTTGATACTGTCTTTAGTTTTATCAATATTCATTTTCTTATCGTTTTTACTCAATTTGAAATTTGTCGGAATACACGAACATTTACAATTTCCTTTCTTTTGAATTTCTAATTCGTTCTTCATTGCTAACATCTTTCTACACATAGGACACTCAAACTCAATAACTGATGTTTCTTTAACAATTTCTTCTTCTTTGTCTTCATCTGTTGAAGAAACTGTAGTATCTGTTTTATTCTTTTTGTTTTTCTTTTTTCCCATTTATATTAATATTTACATTTTTATTTTTGATATATTGTATTCCTAATTTTATTAATTCTAATGTATAAAAGCATACTTTCTTACATCTGTTGTCAGTTATTATTACTTGTTCTATATTCTCTACTTCATCTATTATATCAATATAATCTGAATAACTTCTATCCATATTAAATAATAAGATGAAATAATTATTAAAAATAATTATTTGATCTTATTATTTTCATGCATAATAGAATATTGGTGGGGCACAGCACTTGGGTTTTCATTGCACACGCGAGCAAGACACAAAACTAATTATCTTCAATGCTTATTGATTGAAGCAATGGAAACCTGTTCCGTTTTTATGATATTCACTACCAGCATATCATAAAAAAGATGTTCCATTTAATATTAAATAGAATATGTATTTAAACTATTTTCTTTAGTAAGTTTTACTGCAGTTGATATATCAACATCTATAATATTATTATTAATGATTTCTTGTACACTATTTATCATTTCATTTGTATATGTATTAGAATAATCTTTCATAAAATTTACTAATTTATTATAATTTAGACTATCCTCGTTTTCGATTGATGATTTAGATATTATAATATTTTTATTTTTAATTATAGCTAAAAACTTTAAAATCGTATCATAATAATTTTGGCCAGTATCTGGAACTAAAACATCACCGAATTTATATGTACTCCAAATACTAGTAACTTCACTTAAATTAATAGATTCTATTGTCATTATGATATAATTATATTATATTTTATTATTTTATAAGTATTTATAATATTATTTTATTATGCCTGATGTAAAACCAATTGATGAAATCAAATTTGACTTTAAGCAAAGTAAGCACGAGGTCGTCCCTAAATTGCCGATGAGAGCGATGATTGTAGGGCCGTCAGGCTCTGGAAAGAGTACGCTACTTGTATCAATGATACTTGATATTTATAGAGGAGCATTTGAAAGAATTTTTATCTGGTC
This sequence comes from Effrenium voratum, assembly GCA_963377175.1. NCBI lineage: Eukaryota > Dinophyceae > Suessiales > Symbiodiniaceae > Effrenium > Effrenium voratum. Next base: position 602,371 of record CAUJNA010003209.1, read on the forward strand.
CCCATCTGTAAATTTGGATAGTATTTGGTTGCCTGTTAAGAAATACATTAAAGAAGGTTTGAAAGTAGATACTGATACAGAACCGTGTTGGTGGGATGAGTTCAATGTTGAAGATTTAGAAAGAGTTATAGAAACTCAAAATAAAATAATTGAATACCAGAAAAAACAAGGAACGAAGAAATTGTTTAATATATTAGTTATATTGGATGATGTATCTGATAATCCAGCAATAACAAGAAATAACAAATTGTTAAATTCTTTATTTTGTAGAGGTCGCCATAGTGGAATATCAACACTTGTCAGTCTTCAAAAATCATCAACCGTGCCACCAATTATTAGAGTAAATATAAGTCATTTGTTTTATTATAAAGTTAGAAACTACAAAGAAATTGAAATATTGCAAGATGAATTATCAGCAATTGTTAGAAGCGATAATTTACACGAAAGCAAGAAATTAATTTATAAAATATATGAAACTGCCACTGATGAACCGCATAGTTTTTTATATATTAACCTTTTAGAAAAGAACCCAGATAAAATGTTTATGAAAAACTTTTCACAATATTTGAAAATAACTAATCAATAACATTAAATTTATTGTTTAATGTTTTTGATTTAAATTAATGAAGCGTTGCATAAATTCAACGCAGGTAATTTATATATTAGTTTGTCCGATTTTTGACTTTCTAATTTTTCTATTCGCGCCACACATTCTTGAATAGATTTAATTATTAAAGTATCCGCTCTTGTTTTTTCATCTACTCTTAAATTCTTAATGTCTTCCATACTGTTATTTTCATCGTTTTTACTTTGACCAATACCCATTATATATTATTATTTAGATTTTTCTTTTTTCAATTCCTTAATTTCTTTTTCAAGTTTATCTACTTTATCATTTAATTCTAATACTGCTTTATGAACTAGCACAGGTAAAACTAAATAATTTAATCCTAAATACTCTCTGTCTTTACATACAACATTTTCAAATTCTTTAGGAATTGCTTTTAATACTTCATCTGCTATATATCCTATATGAGTTTTACCGTTATCATTTCTATCGTGTCTCCTAAACTTCTTCGGTTTAAATTTCTTAATAATATTCATACAATTAGATTTGACATTGTCTATATCATATTTCAATCTTGAATCAGATGAATCAACAAACGTTCCGTTGATGGTTACTGTTGTTGCTGTTAAATCTATATTAGTTCCTGTTGATGGTTCAATTAAATTACATAACAATTTCTTCGTTCCCGCAACTGTTACATTTTCATTAAAAGTCGATGGAGCATTATTTGTAAAACTTTCAGTATTTACTGTTGTTCCAAATGTCTTATCAATAGATAATAAAACAGAAGGGGTAGTAGAACTATCAGCAACTCTAAACGCCGTGTTTGATGTTCTGAATATTACATCAATTGTAGATAAACTAGTTCCATCGTAATAAGTTGATATTTCACTTGTTCCCATCTTTAGATCTGTTCCAGTAGTCATTGAAATATTATTCAAAAATGAAACCGTTGTTAAATCAAATGATTGAATGGTATTAGTTGCTAAATATGCATTTTGAACTGCTAAGTTAGTATCAACGGTTACTAATGTTCCACCATTAGGTGCTATATGATTACTTCTTAATGCTCCATTAGTTTTAACATAAATATCATCAGCAAATAAATTACCCATTACATCAGCAGTAGAAGTGTTAAAAGTCCATCCAGTAGAAATATTAACTGCTCCAACTATATTAGATTGAACGGCAGGATCTCCACAAATAAATCTAATTGAAGAATTAGCATCGGTATTCCTCATATCAAAAGATGAAAAAGCACTAACATATCTGTATAATTCACAATTTGTATCAATTGTTAATTTACCATCAGTAGCAATATTAACATTATCACAATTAACATCAGCATTCGTATAAATATTACCTAACACATCAACAGGTTTATTAAAAATGGTTTTATTCACTAATCCATCACACATAAAATATTGGTTAGAAGCATTTGTAACATCGCCAACGCTAACAGCAACAAAATTAGGATGATGCATATAAAAACCTTCTATTGCATCTGGTGTATATGTTTCTAAATATGGTTCTAATCCATTTATTGAAGTATTGATATTATCTATTTTTGTTTTAATATCTGTTGAAAAATCATTATTTGTAAATAAATTTCCTTTCATATAAACAGCACCTTCAAAATACGAGGTTCCGTGCATCTGCGCAAAATTATATGAAGTATGAACATTACCATTAATTGTAATTCTTGAAGCATTATTAGGTCTTCCAATAATAACGTCTCCTGTATTCCATCCTAACCATAACCTATAAGGAGTTGCCCCTTGTAACCCTTGGTAAGAGTCCAATTGACAACCTCTTTTAAACTCTAGTCTTTGGTTACTAACTGCGTCCTGGATTCTAAATATTGGATTAGTATTATCTGTTAAACTAAGTATTAATGGAGAGTTTACTGTTTGCACAGTTGTATTAACTTTGTCTAATTTTTGACTTATTACTGTATCTTGTGTGCTATCATTTGTAATTATTGAATTAATAGTATTTGTATTTCCTGTTATTAATCCTGCTAAATTATCTGACTGTAAAACATATCTACTATCAGAACCTGTTATATCTAAAATAGATGAACAAGAAAATAAACCTGATACTTGTAAATTACTTAATATTGTGGTATTATGATTTAATATTATTTTGTCATTTTGAAAAGTTGAAGAATTATTAATTTCTACATTTCCAAAACCTCTTTGATTCAAAAACATTGTTGAACCTGCCAAACTTCCATAAACATAACTATCAAAATAATTATTATACATTTCAAAGAAATTATTATAATTTCCAAAATTTGCTATTTTGAAAGTTGAAGTAGTCGTTATGTTATGTATTAATGTATTATTTAATATTGATGTATCTAACTTTTCTGATAATAAATTATTAGTTGTTATTTTATTATAGTAATCAGTTTCATTAAATGAACCGCCGTTCTGTAAATCTGATATTGCTATAATATGTGAATTTATTGTGCTATTTAATCCTGTTATTAAATTAGAATTAGAACTAATATTATTAAAATTAGATGTTATAGTAGAATTTAAATTATTTATTAAATTAGAGTTAGAACTAATATTATTAAAATTTGTATTAATTAAATTAGAATTAGAACTAATATTATTAAAATTAGATGTTATAGTGGAATTTAAATTATTTATCAAATGAATATTTGATGAAATATTATTAAAATTAGATGTTATAGTAGAATTTAGATTATTTATTAAATTAGAGTTAGAACTAATATTATTAAAATTTGTATTTGAAGTTATTGTCAGATTACCTATTAAAAATGAATTTGAACTAATATTATTTGATAATACATTAATTTCTGTTTTGTCATATGTTTCAGTTACATCATAAAAATTAGCGTTTATCTGTTCCTTTGTGTAAGTATCTGCTTGGTCTGCTTTACTATCTAATACTGTTTGAATGTCAGATTTACTCGCGTAAAGGTCTTCTATATCATTGACTGCTCCGTCTTTTACTTGTCTAATTCTATTTGCTGTAATATCGAAGATATTCATTAAGTTTTTGCTCATAATATTATATTATTAATTAGAAAATTAATAATATCATATTTTTTATTTAATCATAAAAGGTTACAGAATTTGAACGGATTTCAAGGATACATTCATGCACCATGAGCATGTAAAGTCTCTCTGCCATTTTATTTTCGGTATATAATGTTGAACCATCCAACGCTTTTATTTTAACAACCATATTTGAATTATTTTTAAGGTTCATACCAGTATATGCAGCCGACTCCAACTTTTGCAAATTAAAACCATACATAAAAGCGTGAGACCTATAATCTTCTGCTCTAACTAACATTGGTTTATCTGAACAATGCATAAGATGGGTGTATGCTTCACGGACACCTTGAATTTCTTGACTGGGTATGACTTGATTGCCTATTACTAAAGAAGCGGATAAATCATATTCTGGGTTATAAATACCTACACCATTTGCTATATTCCCTAATGGGTGATACATACGGTTATATTCTTTCAACAGCTCTCCATAACCTCCAACATAAGTTTTTGCAGATGGGTTTGAAAAAGAAATAAACAATTTATTTAATTTAGATACATTACGGACAATTGTAGTGAATACTTCAGTTGAAGCAGATGCTGTTTGTTCTTGCATGGTTTCAGTTTCAAAAGTAATAGGGAGAGAACCAGTTTCTAAAATTTTTGCATACTCGGCATATAAACTATCATCAATAGTATAAACATTTCCTTTGAATAAAGGTTTTGTAACTGACCAAGTGATACTCGTATTTGAAGCAGTAAAAAGTCCTGTTCTATTAACAATTGGTTTTAATACATCACTTGTTAAATATAATTCAACTGTTATTGGACAATAAGATAAAGGTATCCAGTTTTCACAAGTTTTGAAGCATTTTAAATTTAAATCAAAATATACATTAGCACTTTTACCTCCTTTAATTCCTCTAAAATTGTTATTGGTAACATTTCTAACGACTGATTGAGTAGTAGAAGTTGCTGACGCATCACAAGTTAAAAACCGCCCATCGTGATTAAGAAGAGTATTTCCAAAACCTAATGCTTCATCAATTCTTTTTTCTTCTGATGATTTTAATACATCTTTCATTGCACTCGCACGAGAAAGAGAATTTAAATCACATACAATGACATCACCCATTAACACACGCACCCTATCAAAGAAACCGGCTGTATCAATTGGTCTGAGTTCATTACTTGCTGAATTATCAGTGTTGTTTAGAGTAAATCCTAATAATAGAGATGGTAAGGACAACCATTGATTTGGTGGTCCAGTAATGTTAAATCTAATTACAGAATTTGTATCAGCGGTATAAGTAGAAACCGATGAAGGGTAAAAGTTTTTACTTTCTTTTGAACGGACATAAGAACCGCCATCTTTTAATTTAAAGCGAAGGTTCTTCTCTACAAGGGCATCTTCAATATCTAATGTTTCCATCTTTATATATTTAATAATAGAAAATATTATATTATTCTATTATTAAATTAATTTATTTTGAAATGTGAATAATCTATAACTTCTTTTTTTGAATTTTTATTTAATAGTTTTTTAGATTTATTTTTAATATTATGTTCTAAATGTTTATTTTCACTTCCTTCTTCTACAATCTTTTTAATGTCATCATAACTGACTTTCTTTTTAGGATTTATAGTATTTTTTATATCATTATTAGGCATTATATATAAGACTACAAAATTTCCTTTACAGGTTCAATGCTTCTTGATACGTCCTTGCCAGTATCACCAAATAATGAGTGTTGATGATTTGTTAATGGGTTGAAACCTCCTCTATTTGATGTTATACTGCCTCTATCTAAAATACTGACTATATCACCAAAATTTCGTATGCTTGTGTAGTTGTCATCATTTTTGTTTGACATTGAAATAAAAGGAGCACCGTAAGTAGTTAATCTAATATTTCTATCAGGATTTTCTTTTAAATATTTAGCACTCGCACTACTACCCAATGAATGTGAAATAACTTCACTAATATTATGGTTTTCATCAAGTATATCGCTAATATCTCTATACCTTTCACTGAATGAACTTAAACCAAATGGAATTGTAATATCACTTAAAATATCATTTATATTTGATTTAATACTAGATTTACCAAATGTTCCAGCAACATATAGTTTATTATTATCTAAATAATAACCTTTACCATTTGTATATGCTTTGTTTAATCCTTCTGTGTCAGATAAATTATTATTATATTTAGGTTTGAATAATGACTTTTCTTGTTGAATTTCATTAATTATTTTTCTATACATTTCGCTATATCCTTGATGAAGAGGATTGTATGATTTTAATTTCCCTTCTTTTAAATAATATTTATATTTTTTCATATATAATTAAATTATAAAATTTCTAAATAATAAATGATATTTTCTTTTAAAATCTGATTAATTAATTAGACAAAAATTATCTAATTAATTAATATAATGAGATTTCGTAAAATATATATTAACAGTGCTTATCGTGATTTGAATGATAGTAATTCTACATCAGATTTTGTTATTAATCTAAGAGAGCAACAAGAATGCGGACCAAATACTAAAATGATTTGTCACGAAGTATCTATCGCTAATTCATTTTATCCAATTGAAGATAATTTAAATAACAGATTATATTTAACATTAGGAGGGATATTAATAGGAGCACCAGTATATTATTTTATTGTAGCACCTGATAAAGGTAGTTATGTAGGTAGTGAATTAGCAACCGAATTACAAAATAAATTGAATACTGCTACTAATGGAACTGATGGAAATAGTGATTTTTTTACTTGTAGTTATTCATTAAAAACAAATAATATAACTATAAGTTGTAATTATATTTCTTATTTTTTTATAATCCATACAGATAAAGAATTAAAAACTAATTTTAGTTTTAGTATTGATTATGATAGAAATTATCCTAATAGTATTAATGATATTTTAGGAAATACTACTGAAAAAGTAAATAGTACAACAGATCCTTTTGTTAGTGGATTTATATCATTTTTACCTGTTAAAAATATTTATATTCATTGTAATGAATTAAGTAACGGAAACCAGTTATGTAGTTTTGGTACTTCATCAATAATAAAGAAAGTACCAGTTTTAACATCATTCGGCAACCTCATATATGATAATGAACTAATTTTAAATGATGCTAATGATGTTAGTATGCGTTCATTGAATAGACTTCATTTTAGATTTACTGATGCATCGGGTAGAGTTTTAAATATGAATGGAACAACAAGTAGTTTTAGTTTAACATTTTTTGAAAGTTAGAAAAGCATATATTAAATATTTTAATATAAATATTTATTATATACTAATTATATGGTTAAAAATATTGAAATAGTAGATGTGGGCAGTGAAAATAATGAAGCACCTAAAGAAGTAGAAGACATTAAAGAAGAACCTATTATTAATGAAGAAAGTAAAGAAGTAGAAACTAATAATATTATAAATGAAGAAAATAATAAAGTAGAAGAAGAAGAAGAACACGAACCAAAGCAAGAATTAAAATCTAAAACATACTCAACTGAGAAAGTGGAGTGTCCAAAGTGTAAAAAATATTTAACAAAATACACTTTCAAATATCGTCATAACTGTAATGGAATACCAGTTAAAAAAGAACCAGACCCTAACAAAGTTGTTCGTAGAAAAATTATGCATCCAGAACAAGCAAAAGAATTTGAGAATAATGTATATGAAAAAGTTAAAGATAATATTCCAAAAGTGGATGAACAAGAAATAGAAAGAAGAGTAGAAGAAAGATTGAAAAAACATTTAGAAACAACTGCTAATAAAGTATTTGAAACTGCAAAAGACCGTTACAATAATATGAAGGTAGAGCGAGATAATAAAAATAAACAGAAAATTAATAATTTAGCAAGTAAAATTATTTGATAAATATATTTATAATCTAATTAGTATTATATATAATGATTATTGATAAGAAACAATTGCTTATGCGCCGTAGAGAAATTTATGACAACGTTGTAAACAGAATAACAGAACCGCAAAATAAAGACAAACCGAATATCAGTGATGTTATTGATAGAAAAGCAGTTTTTGAAACAAATAAACCCAAAAAGAAGAAGAAATATAAATCAACTCAACATTACTATTATGAAGGAGACAACAAGGCACATCAACCTAATTATACATATTTGAAAGACTTACAAGAACAATTAGAACGTCATAGCGCTAAAAAAGATTATGCTGTATTTCAAAATAAAAGAAGATATCAAGATGAAGCGCAGGCGTATTTTAATGAAATTCAAAGGTTGGAAGGTGAAAAGTTGAGACATCACCCATCAAGTGAAACAGGTAAATCATATTCAGAAATTATTAAGAAGAAGAAAGGAATAATCAATCAATTAAGAAAGGATTTTAATTTTGATTAAATTAATTAGATTAATTAGATTAATAAATTATAATCTAATTAATTTAATATACTAATGAGGTTAGACAATGAACAGATGAAAACGCTAAAATCACAATTGAGATTAAGACCGTCTTATAATGAACTGATAAAGGAAATTACAAAGGAAGAATACAAAAATAAGAATATCAGAGATGTCATAGATCGTAACGCCTATTATTTTCGTGACAGTCCATTGGGAACAGTGTACGATAATAATACAGTAGATGTGAGACAACAACGCTTTCAAAAAATGTTAGATGGGGAAAATCAAACAGAACATTTTGATATATCGAGAGACGATGAAATGGATGATTTAAGAGATGAAGCAATACAATCACTAAGTGCCTCAATGGATGATGCAGAGGAACAACACGAACGACAAATCAGTCAAATTTCAAAAAGACTTAGTAGTGAACAAATAGCAGACCTACACCAACGAGCACAACGAGCAAGACAATTAGAAGGACAAGAGGGGAGAAGACCAAGTATCCAGTCAATGGTAACTGCAAAATCAAGCGATACTGAAGACTTACCACCATTAGAACCGATTATGACAGAAGACGAAGCAGTTAAAGAATATGTTAAAGACCTTGTAAATCGTAAAATCAAAGATGTAGCAAAGAAAGTGGCATCATCAAGAGAGCAAAAAATGGATAGCGCTGACAGTTCATCCACAGTCCCAGCAGAACCATCAAGAAGAAGCAAGGAAACCATTGATTATTCAACTGATATGAAACACTGGAAACAAACAACGAACGTTCAGGAAGAAGATTTATTATTTCAATTACATTTAAGAGGAATGTTTACTGAAGAACAAGAAAAGGAATATAACAAAAAAAAGAAGAAAGGAAAAGGTAGAGGTGAAACAGGTAGAGCTTATTTACTTAGACTGGTGGAGGAACTAATAGACAGTGGAAAATGGACAACAGAAGTAAATGATGAACTACTAAGAAAACGAATGGGAGATTGGAGAGTTATGAAAGGAAAAGGTAAAGCATCAGAGGTTTAATTAAATCATGTATATAATTTATCAATAATTAATATAAAATGATTAACAACCTCAAACACGAATTAAGGAAGCGCCCTACTTTTGATGAAATGCTTAAACAAACAATCACAAGCAAAATAAAAACAACAGTTATATTGAAGAAATACAAGAAAGATATGTTATTGAATAATTTTGATTTTGATGAAATGGATTTAATGAATTATAAAAATAAAGAAAGATATATGAACGCAGAAGTTATGATGGCAGACAAGGCAACACAAACGCTTAACAAAGAAAACAAGGCAACACAAACAGACCTACCAAATGATAAAGCGACACAAACTTATAATTTTGATGATATGACAAAATTATTAGGTGGTTCTTCAAAGAGTTTCAAAAGCAAAATGATAACCAAGGCAGAAGCAGAAGCAGAAGCATTTACATATGACCCTGATTTATATGATGACGACGATGATGATGATGATAAAAAAGGATGATGATATTGATAAATATAGAAAGAAATTATTTATGTTGATGAGGATTATAGAATTTATGTTGAGGTCAGGTTTTAGTATAGGACAAATAGTAGCACATTTAACATATCACACTACAATAACCACAATTCAAGGTTCAGAGTTATTAGTTAATTTAACAATGAATTCATTAGTAACATCATACGATATAGCAACTGCTATAATGAATTGGTTGAATACAAATGTTAGTGAGGAAGTTGAGTTAAACACAGAACCACCTGTTAGTGTTCATAGTTCTCCACCTATCACTGTTAATAGTTCTTCAACACATACTGTTAATTCAACGTCGTCGCGAAGCTCGCGAGCCTCTGGCGAGGCGTCATCAGAAGAAAATGCTAATTATGAAATAGCACCGCCGACCGACATTCCTATTCCTACTGATGCTGAAAGTGATGAAGAAAATAAGGATAAAGATAAGAATAAAGAAAAACAAAATCTAAAATAAACAAATGAAAGACATAGAGTTAAAACCATCATGAAAATAAAATCATATTTTAAAATACTTACTTTAAAATATCATTTTTCAGGGGTAGAAACTAGGATCAAACTATTGCCTTTGTATTTTCTGTTGTAGTCATTTTTAGGAGGTTGATTTACTGTTCCTTCCTCTTCCTTTTTTCTATGATACCTTTGTCGGTCAAGTGCCCTTTTTCTTTCAAGAAATTCAGGGTCTTCTACCTTTTTCTTCTTATAATATAATCTGGTGAATAAAGCCATCTGTTCCTTAATCTCATCAATTGTCAAGTCATCAATATTTTTAGTGCTCATTTTTATCTTAATATATTATGGTAGTATTTCTTTAAGTATATTAAGGCAAAATATGAATTAATATAAATTCAATAAGGCGAATAAAAGAGTAATACGAAAGACACTTAAGGACATATTAACTATTATTAATATATAGACTAATTTATGACAAAAAAACGTATAGATACAAACATTCAAGACCTAAAAAACACAAGAGACAGGAAAAGGGGCAGTATTACCGCTCAAACCCTACAGAAAGTCAATACCATCATTGATTTTTATGAAGACCGCAAAATTGTTCAATTTGACACGGCAAACAAATTAATCAATGGCATCATTGCAACAAACGACAAGGAATTGAAGAAAGGACTGAAGCAATATGAAAAGGCAGTTGCCAAATACCAAAACATAGCACCCATAGGCGAGAGAATGAAACCAACAACTGAAAAGGCAGTCAGAGGCAAGAAGCTAGCAACAATCAGGAGAAGAATTAATGAAAAAACACCCTTACGAAGAATTCAAAGGATGTATAGAGACAACATAACGAAGGACAGAAAAACGATTGTTATTAAATATATTCTTTTTACTAAAGACGAAGGACGCGCTACAAAATCCGGTTTTTTTAGATTGAATGGTATTAAATACTACCCGTTGCTATATCCTAACGTTAAAAGGGCAGGCAACATAAAAGCACAGTGGGAGTTTATTACTAATGCTGTTAATGTTAAAATTACAAAGCATTTTGATAAACATAAGTTTCATAAACTGGTGGCAGTGATGAGAAGCGACCCAGCGTTTAAGAGTTTTACAGATGGCGAGGTTTATAACTACCTTGATTGCATCAAAATAGAAAGCGCCGACTTAGTTGATGAGGACGCAGTAGATTATGATATTTTTGATGATGAACTCACCGACGCTAAACATAACATAAGTATTCATCATAGATACATTCAAACCGAATTGAACCCTGACTGCTTAACATTGAAGGAAGCAATAAAAAAAGGTGAGCATATTGAAAATGAGTGCTGGATTAATACGTTGATGGAACACTACGCGGACACGCTGATGAGGCACAAAAGAACCAAAAAGAAGAATTTAACCAGAGAGAGGATATTAGAAATCATCAACAAAAGCGATGAAAACTTCAAAAAGCACGGTGCTTCAATCATGCAAATGGATGCTGTGTTTAAACAGTTTGACATCAAAGCAAGAATTTATGACATTGACAGCAAATTGATTTACAAGCATGATCCAAAAGACTTCAATAGCAGAAGAATAATTACTTTTAATGGTTTAGTAAAGAACAGTCATATTTACACATTGAACCACGACATGAAAAATCTTAAAGCAAACCCGAATGTAGAAGACATCCATAAACTTAAAATCCATAGCAATTATTACATCAGTAGCAGGGAAAAACCCATCAAATATAAGATGATTGAAAATTTGGACGACATATTAAAACTCAATGAGGAAGATGAATACAAGTTGATATTGAAAGACAATGATTTAGACAAGGCAGTTTTTGATCTCAAGCAGATAGGATATGAACCACAAATAGGATACACTGCAGGTAGGACAACTGAAGTCAAAATGGATTTTACGCATCAAATAGGAAAGAAGCAAAAGAAAGTTTATTATTCAATAGTAAACCAGAATTTTGACAGAGACAGAATTGATGAGGACATCGCAGTTGACGAAGAAGAAGTATATAATAACATCAGTGAAGAAATGTTTAAATTTAACAGAAAATTGTTGTGCGAAAACTACAAGAGTTATTATAATGAAGTTGATGTCCAGATTTTGGATGAATGCAGAACAATTGTAGCACACGGCATGATGAGAAGCAATGTAGGTAAGGAAGTAGAAACCGATGAAAGATGTAGCATTGACACATGTAAAGCATTTACACATCAAGGAAGCAAGATTAATTATATCCCGATTTTTAAAGAATTTGATGTGTGGAAACCTTACGATCACACTTGCGATTTCAACAGATTTAACAATTACACACTGTATTATGTTCAAGCAAATCAGGGCAACATCTTTTTTAACAAAAAAATTAATCTGGTGTATGGTAAATACTTAAAAGAATTGGTTAAAAGAGGCGTTGTGATGAAAATACTATATTATAAAACACCGTCGCAAGTGTTGAAGGTAAAATACAAGAAAGCGATAAGCGAATTGTTTAAATCAAACATCAGTCCTGACGAGGAGCAAAACAACAAAATCAAGAAGACAATAGCAAATATTACTTTTGGACTAATGGAAAAATCATATAACAGAAAGTCAGTGAGTAGGATCTTTGACAATGTAGGGCATGCTTTACATCATCAAAGAACCCATGGAGGCAGACTGTATGTTTTGGATGATGAAGAATATGAGTGTTTTAATAAATGGCAACTATTAAACGATGATGAGTGGAGTATTGAACTCTCCGAAGATGAGAGACCATACTTCCAACATGTAAATGGTAGTATGACATTTCCTGAATTTGGTATCGATTGCAAAGTTGAAGACGGCAAGACTTATTACAGCGAACGGGGCGAGAAATATAGGGAAACTGAAAAGATAAGTAAGACTGCCAAATATTATGTTGTTTGTCTTACCGACCAAAGAAAACTAATGAACGGATTTAGGTATATTAAAGAATTATTATTACAAGGTCATAATTTTAACATGTATGAAACTTTTGAAAAACTGAAAGCAAATAGTATTAAAGTTTATGCGGTGAAAACCGATGCCTTTCATATTGCAAAGAAAGATGTAAGGAAGGCAAAGAAGTTGTTAGATTTTCATAATGATATTGGAGGCTGGAGAGTAGAAAATAATAAAGTCTATGAACTGGAAACTGATTACAATTGGAAATTTAATGAGTTAGTAAAAATACCAACTTTTCAGAATGAAACAATACCGATTGAAGATGAGTGGGATGTTGAAAGCATCTGTAATAAGATTATTGAAAAAAGAAGAGTTATGATTAGAGCAAAATTTGCTGGGAGCGGTAAAAGTTTTATAGGCAAGTATATGGAAAATTTAGGACACAATACACTTTTTGTAGTGCCTCAAAATATGTTGAAACAAGAGATTGAATGCGAAGCGGTGACAGTAAATACATTCTTTAGTATTCCAGTTGATAAAGGGGATGACCTACCAAAGTTTGATTATTCAGATTTTGATTGTATAGTGTTTGATGAGATTTATATGTCCAGTCCTTACATATTGAACAAAATAAGGGTGTTTGCAAATAACAATCCTGACATCGTAATTATAGGTGCCGGTGATGTCAAGCAACTGCCACCGATTGAACCTTTCACTAATACTCAAAACGCAGGCGAATACATTGACAAATGTATTGACATTATTTTTAAATATAATATATTTTTAAAGATATGTAAGCGAGTAGGTGGTAAGGATACAGAAGAAGGAGAAAGAAACAGAAAGAAACTGAATGAAATCTATGATGACTTTTGGATTAAAAAGATGGCAGTTGAAGAATGGATAGTTAAGCATTTCAAATTTACTAAAGATGTTATGAATAGTGAAAACAACATAGCATATACAAATATTAGATGTGAGGCAGTATCCAATGAGATTAGAAAAAGATTAGGTAAAACATGCAAATATGAAATTGGAGAAATCTTAATATGCAGACTTTACAAAAAGGACAAGGAAGGAAAACTGAATGTTAATATTAGGTGGAAGGTTGTTAATAACGAAGGATACAAGATAACAATACAAGATATCAAGGATGCAGAGAACATTAGAACACTTGACATTGATATTGTAGATAAGCATTTTAGATATGCCTACTGTGCTACCACTCATAGCAGACAGGGGACATCAATCAGTGATAATATGACCATTCACGAATGGAACAAAGATTATTTAGTTTGTAGGGAATGGTTGTGGACGAGTATCACACGAGCGAGGGATTTTAACAATGTCTATTTTTACAAGAACAAAGAGGGAGATGAAGATATGTTTAAGAGTTTGGTAATCAACTATTTTAAAAACAAAGTTGAAGGATATAAACAGCAAGATAGAGTAGCAAAAAGAGAAATAGACGAAGAGCAATACATTGACGAAAACTGGTGCTTAAAATACTTCAAATCCTGTTGCCAAAACTGCGGAATTAAATTTAATCTAGATACAAGAGGAGGAAAAATAAGTTCTAACTTCACTGCTCAACGTTGTGATAATGAGTTATGCCACACAGTTGAAAACTGCACCGCCTTTTGTGTCTATTGCAATTGCAGCGCGTCATGAATAATTTTGAAAATGAGTTTTTCAAAATTATTTTATTAACTTAATTAATGAGTTCAACACAAGAAATTATCAAGAGTGTATATTATGATAGAAGCGGTTATGGTTCAAAACAAACAACCCTCAAGGATGCTAAGCAAAAAGATAGTAGTATTACAATTAACGATATTAATGAATTCTTTAGTAAGAATGTAGAAGAAAAAAGAAAGATGAGAGGTGAAAATAGTTTTATTGCTCCGCATAGTTTCTGGGAATTTCAAGTTGATATGTTTTTCATTTCTAAAAATGATTTGGAAAATCAAACATTTAAAATTGGTATGATATGCATTGATATATTTAGCAAATATATGCATATCGTGCCTATCAAGTCAAAGCAACCGCCAGACATTTTAGCAGGAATGATGGAGAATATCAATAAGATGGGTGGCAAACCGAAATTAATTTATACCGACGAGGAAGGCAGTTTTTTTAATCAATCAGTATTAGATTATTTGAAGGAGGAGAAAATTGAATTACATAGAACTAGAGGTCATCCAGCATTTGCGGAGCGTGGAATTCAGACTTTTAAAGATCAACTGTTTAAACGAGTTGAAGCGGACAAGAAAAATGGAAAGCAGAATATCCAATGGACGGATTATATTTTTGAAATATTATTAACTTACAATAATAAGAATATTCATTCCGCAACTAAATTTACACCGAAGGACGCAAGAATGAAAAAGAATGAATTTGAAGTAAAAATGAATATTACAATGCAAGCAAGAAATACTAGAAAATACCCTGAGTTGTCAGTGGGTAGTAATGTAAAAATAATGAGAAAGAAAGGCATAAGCGAAAAGGCACATACCAGTCATTGGTTAAAAGAAGTATTTAAAGTAAAATCAATTGATAGTAAATTAGGGCAATCTTACTTTCATTTGGAAGGAAAAACTAGTCCTTATTTGAGACACGAATTATTGAAAGTTTAATATTAAACGAAATACAGTTAAAGAAAAAACGCCTTATATTATTAGTGAAATGTTATTTAATTATTCAAATTGCGAATGTTGTACAACTAAAAGGAATGATGTTAATATAACATTGTATAAGTTATTACCTGCTAATCTATGTAATAAAATAAGTGAATATAATGTATACTGCAATCAATGCTGTATAACAAGAGACCTTGAAAAGTTTTTTCTTGAAGAACATAAGGACAAGGGATATACAAAGTTTCAATTACAGTTAAAATTCTTTATGCGACACCAAGCAAGATTTCCTATACACTTTTACCAGAAGATTTCCAGAAAGTCATATGAAAATGAAATTGATGAATTCTTTAGTAATATAGATTTAATTAGGAGGTTTGGAGGAATAAACGCAATTAAACCATACAAAGCATTTGTCAAAAAATACCGTTATTTGTTTGAATGGATTGACTGGCATTTATTAGACAAAGATAAAATAAACGAAGTCTTGAACGAATTTAGAGCAACTAAATATAGTATATGGTATTACTACAACACTAAATATAAAGTATGTCTATTGTTGTATTTATTCTTTTGGGAATATATTTATTCAATAATAGGAAAAAACAATATCAAATATATATACATTGGTGATATAGATAAATATGTAGATTACATATTTGAAGACATATTGCCTGACCATTATTTTAATCCATAAACCTTACAATAAAAAACATTGTAAGATTTATGATTTCAAAATGACTTGAAGAAATAATAACTTAATATATTATAGTAAAATGAGTGATACAGTCGGTATCAATGCTAAAAATATATTGAAAGACAAATTTATGAGTTATAAATGTGATGACTGTGAAATGCTCAAATTACCAATTGAACGGGGTTTTGCAAATGGTGTTTGTAATAATATTTGTCAATATATAATATGCAATAATTGCAATAGAATTATAAAAGCAATTGATGATATGAATAACAAGGATATTGATATTATAAATAATGAAACTATTGATGATGATTTAGAAATATTTGTATTTATTGAAATGAATAATTTCTTAACTATAGAAGGATTTGATAATTTATTAGAATGTAACGACGAAGGATATAATAATGATTTTATTTTTAAGTATTATAGTATTGTAAAACAATTATACAATATGTCTTTTAATATTAAACGTTTAAAATACGTTGTATTGTTTGATTTTTTAAATGAGTTTTTAAATGATGAGTATAAAACTCACGAACTTAGATATACAATAAAACGTGCGATTGGAATAATGGGAATGTTTAGAAAACAAATAAAAAATAATTTTTATAATGAAACAACGTGTGACAAAATAATAGAAAGAATTAAATTAATAATTTAGTTTTAGGCGAAATAGTCCTAAAGAAAAAACACCTTATATTAATAGTGAAGAAATGAACGGTATTGAAATCAATAAGTATATTAATAAGAAATGCTACGACTGTTGCCACTTTAAAAAAGAAAATATGGAATTGTATAAATTAAATTTACCTAATGGAATAATAAATAATATTATTGATTATGCTTTGGGTGAAGAAGATTTATGCGAAAATTGTAAAACCTGGAGAGATAACCAAGCTATAATCAAATGTTTGTTGAGATTAAAAGGAAGACATAATAGAAATGTAGAAGATGACATTTTGATATTTTTAACTGTGTATAAATTACCACCTTACGTTTATGTTAAACAGTTTCTTAAAATCAGTAAGAAAAAATATGAAATGATTTATGATATATTAAGGATGTTGTGTCATAGTCAAAAGAAAGGAGATGATATTAAAGAATATATCAAGTTTTATATTGAAATTTATAAAAAGTTTAATGTTAAAAACACAGTGAGAGATATTAATATTATTTTTAAAATGATGTATGAAATAAATGAGATTTGTCAATTAAATTATTATCCCGAACTTAAATTATAAATTACACCATAAACCTTACAATAAAAAAACATTGTAAGATTTATGTTTTGAAATTATGGGGATTTTGGGATTTGGGATTTTGGAAAAATATATTTTGGGAATTTGGGATTTTGGGATTTGGGAATTTGGGATTTTGGGAAAATATATTTTGGGAATTTGGGATTTTTAAGATGGTCTGGTCTTAAAGACATGCCACCTATCAATAGTAGCATGGAGATGACTGACAAAATGCAACAATGTAGGCGATGTGAAAACACTTATCCACCTGACCTATTTAATGTTAGAGTGCATATTTGTGATTACTGCCGAGAACAAAGTAAAATTGATAGGAAGGAAAAGAAAAAGGAATATAATAAAGTGCGTAATCAGATTGAAATAGAATGTGATATTTGCCAGTGTAAAGTGAGGAAATCTGCAATGTCCAAGCATTTGAAAACACAGAAGCATATTGAGAATGAGAATAAAGTAAAAACAACAGTTGAGGAAGAAAAACCTAATGAAATTGAAAATTCAAAACCTCCAGTAGCACCAGAGGTCAAAAAAGAAATGGAGGAAGTGAAGGACAAAGTTTTTCAAATTGTAGGTGAATTACCCTTTCTGGAAAATTATTTCATTTCAGCATATTCCGTGAGGAATTCTGCAATTATTCAAATTATGAAATAATATGATTTAAATTTTAACCATAAACTTTACAATAAGAATATTGTAAAATTTATGATTTATATTTCTTGGGAAAAATGATAATTTTGTAAAATAATATTTTTGAAAATTTAGAAAAATATTTTCAAAATTTATGTATCAAATCTTGAGTTGAGGTTCTGTTATGAAATGATGAAAAAATATTATGTGAATTGGTCGGTTGAGGGGATTTTATCCAACTGGGGCCTGGCCTTTGGTAGGTGTTAGACCCTCCTATGGGGGCTGATTTCCCATGATTAAGCCATAACTAACTGTCAATTAAGCCATAAAGTAGGGGGTTCATGCAAGGGGTTCATATATGGACGTATACATTCAGCCTTTGAATGCAATGTCCTTGGATCAGCTGTCCCAGTGCCGGTAAGTTACACTTCCAAAGTTGGCGACTTTGTTCACGTCTGCAACCAAACCTGGCTCCGTCCAGGTTTAGAGCGGCAAATGTGTCCCTGCATTTAATCTGCCAGGGTGTTTGTTTGGGGTATTTTCACAGGGGAAACGGGAAGGCAAACCGGCCCCCATGTCGACTTGTCGCATTTGGAGGAAAACCCACATCCCCGGGCCTACCACATGATGCCATCGAACCTATCAAGAGGGTCTTGCCAGTGTGGCGGATAATTTGTAAGCTGAATGGTCAGCGGACTGTAGGACGCTGCGGAGTCATGTATCAAAATGTGACCACAAAGAGAGAGAGAGAGAGAGAGAGAGAGAGAGAGAGAGCTTGAAAATTCGCGAGTGTCACGCCGCCACCCCAAGTCCCTTGCCGCATTATCCGATCCCAATGCCCCGCTTTTTCGGAATGAGTCCAACTCGATGGTTCATGGGACCTGTGACTGACCTGTGGACGTGATTTGCCAGTTTGTTCACGTCCAAATAAAGGGGTTCCCTGCTTTGACCGTCCCGCATAAGTGCCCAAAGCAGGATTAAACCTACCCCCCGTTTCAGGGGCAAATCCTAGCCACTTCACCCTTCCACTATCAGACAGGAATTTGGTCAGAACCCCGACTTTCCTTTTGGCAATTGAGTTCCTCATTGACAATTGGATTTCCTCGCCCGCATCTGTGGAAAAAACACAATTTCTGTGATGCCATTTTGGGTCATTCCCAGACTGCTTTATCACTTTGAAGGAGCACTCACAAAAAGTTACAACCGATATTTCCTCTTTGAACATCACCCAGGAAACTCACCCATTGGCCCAAAAGGTGATACTTCTACTTGTTTCACCAAAAGGGCCGCAGGGAACCTGTCAGAAAGTGACCCTAACATTTGTCCTCGCCTAGCACGTTCGCGCTACACGCGGGGCTGTAGATCTTGTAGACGGTACACTTGGAGATGGCGCCCGCAAGGAAGGACCTGCGAAGCTCCGAAAGTGCCGCATGGGCCATTCTAAAGTCCTTCCCCAATGGACATACCCCAAGTAGCTACAAAAGGCTTATACAGGGGTACACAGCCAGGCATCATTCCGGGCTTGTAGGTTTGAGTCAGCCTTAAATAAATGAAATAGTATCAGAGGAGACCTCGGATATGTGTATACATATATATATATATATACACCTTTTGTTTGATGTAAAGAATGACATAGGACACAATTAGAAACTAGGTCTCGGAAGTCGGTTTCTCTTCACAAAGCCCAAGCTCGAAGCTCCACGTTCAGATCCGACTTCTCTGCTTCCTGGATGGCTCCCATGCCCGAAACGCCGAGCGCACAAAAAGAAAAACGTGGGCTCGCCTCAAGTCCAAGGATTTAATGGTCTGATTCCAACCACTAAACCCAGAATTGGACACCCCCCTACGAATAAACTAGGGTTGATTCACGTGGGGTCAACATGACCCAGTCCAATCGGCCAACCAATTGCTGCATCCGAGTCTGTCAAAAGCCGGCGGAGGCGTGCCCGAGCGAAGCAAAGGAGGTCAGTGCGCCGGTCACAGACATGGAGCAGTCCTTAGAGTGCGAGACGTGCGGGGTGAGAAGTGCCAAAGCCAATTGATTTGGTTTTACTGGGATAGTGCTGGTAAAGATTATGTTGGACCTTACCATAAGCCATATCAGGAAGGAACCGACACACCCACTAAACGTTTTGTTGGATGCAAAGCTGTCAAGGCTCGCGAGGAGGTAACGTTTAGGCCATGCCAACCTCCTCCAGATGCAGCCAAAGAGAAACAGGTCGTGGAAAATCAGCCTTTCTGTGCTAAGTGGGATTCGCATCTACCCCTGCCTCACTTCAGTCCTACAAAGTTTGCCGCAGCCATAAGGCTGGTCAAGCTACGTGGCATGGCAAAAGCCACGAAAAGTGCGGGGTCGGTTCTGGTAGGCTCAGGGTTAGCTGAAGCATGGGCTTAGGATTTGAGATGGGTGTTGGAATTTCGACTGGCCGAGCAAAGCTTTACTGGGCTTTCAGTTGGTTTCGGGTTCGTCAAGGGTGCTCTTCCGCGAAAATGCGGGGCCAACGGTTTGATTTGAAGCATACTGTCCAAACCGGCAACACGCCGAGTCGTCTCATAGCCGAAGCATAAGAAATCCATCTCGCTTTTCGCTGTGAAATCGGCGACCCGTGTGCCTTGTTTGTTTGCCAATTGAATGGCAGATATATGCCACTCTGAGGCTTCACAAGACACCCGGACGACCTCCGCCAAAGAAACTTCTGCTTTTCGAAGTCAGAAATCCCTGAGACTAGCACGGTATGTTTGGGTTCCTCGCAAACACCATCCAACAGGAAGCTACCCGGTGCTGATTGTTTCCCAGTCGCTTGGGATTTGCAGGGGTTAAGGCGTTGGGCAGGTTGAATTTGTTTACACTTGATCTTGGGCAGGTTGAAGCTCGGTTTGGGGCAAGGAACCCAAGTGAACGACACTAGGCAACAAAGCGATCGGTGCGTTGGACAAAACGAACACGCGGAGAATCCGACCCGGGCCCTTCTCGCCGAGCTGCGGCGGCGCTTTTGTCTCTGCCACAAGCCCCGTTGGCAAGGCCGTCCGTCTGGATTCCCGCGCGCGCTGCGAAGAAAGCCGCCTGGCTTTCTGGCTTGAATCGGTGCGCGGGAGAGAAAATGGAGGAAAAGAGCCACAGAGGTCATAGAACCTTCTAGAACCTTCTTACGGGTTCATAGAACCTCTGGGGCGGTCTTTTGACACGAGAGATTGCACTGAATCTCTCGTTTGGGTTGCGCTAAATGGGTTACTTACAGCTGCTAGCATATTAGGGTTCCTTTCGGATACCACACACATTCTTTGATGCAAGCTGGAGCCCTTCTTATTAGAACCCGTTGAACGGGTCCCCTGATTATGGCTTATCTTGCCAAAAGTCATGGGCGTACTGCCAATCCGGCAAGCTTTCCCAGGTCTGCACTGAGGGGGTTGCTGATCGCTAGGTTGGATGCATTGCAGCCTTGCGGAAGCTCCCAAAGCCCTTGATGGACGTGTTTGATCAGAGTGCTGCATGCTGACTGGCGGTCCCCCTACCCGCGCTCAACACTCACGTGAGTTACTGTTGAGATTGTCAATGTCAGCGCCGGCACCGCTGCGAAAAAACATGTCCTTCATGTCGTCTAGTCGATTGCGCTTGGATCACCTGGTGCGCTTCGCGAGTCGTGACGAGTGAGCTGCACAGAAAAAAATCCGATCCACACGCCGAGGGCTTTCCAAAGGTTGAGAACTCGCCGGCCCTTTCTCTCTGCGCTGAAAGCTTAGCTTCTGTGACTACGAGGGTAGCGCTCATAGTGAGCATGCCATGCGCACGCATCCTTTCGTGTGTACGGTAGCATGCCTAGGGATCAGATCGGCTTTCAGATGAGTCTTACATTCGCTCATTTCTGGTAGGGTTGCCAAGCACAACACATATCCCAGCGCCTGGTTCGTGTTCAAGATACAATTTGCCATTCCTGCGTGAGTGCTTTGATGGCAATGGCATGTAAGCAGCACATGCTGCTAATGGACCATCTTTAGCCATGCAAGTCCCTCAGCACACAACAAACTCAGAAGGCACATACAAGTCATATCAGCGCAATGTGCTTCTGTGGACGGAAGAAACGAGTCAGTTGGAATGAATGAACACTGACTGGGGTAAACCACCTTCCAACTGGTACAGGATTTCGTCCATCCACAGTATTCACCTCCTGAGTCATAGACCTGTCTCGTCATTGACACTGACGGGGTTGAAGATCGTCGCCCCGTTTGGAATCTTGCGAAGCCGGAACAATCAGCACAAAAAAGGCGAGCATACGTGTCAGCCCTTTGGGAGCCTTTGAACTGTTCCAAAATCATTGCCTTGGCAACTTGGCAAACTTCATGCTTCTGCATGTTCGTTGCACCAATTCCAAAACCTGTAATACGGGATCCCCGTGTAAAGGACCTATATCATAGTGACCTCGTGCTACAAAATAGGGCAGATGCCTACTTTCTTGATTCGCCCAACGCTGCAAAATAACTTCGGTATGTGTAAATTTCGGGGCACCGCCAAAAATTTGGTGGCTGTCCTTTTAGTTTCCCTCTCAACCTAGACAATTGGGTATCCTCAAAACAAACACACGCGCGCACACACACACACAAACACACATGTGCATGTACATGTGTATATACATATACCCACCACACACACCACACGCATGCACATGCACAGCCTTCGGCGCAGGCGCACAGCCTTCTGCGCGATTTGTCGCACCGCCCAAACTTGGCTTCCGCGTCTGAGACTCCGGCGTTACCGCAGGACTGGGCTGCCCCGGCGGCGTGGGCGGCCACCCCGCCCCTAGGCCCAGCGGGAACCCAAAACTCATTGACGCTTGGTTCTTCCAGGGGCACCTTCCATTTCCATTCTTTCCAGGGATCCTTCGTTTCAGGAAACCATCCAAAAGCGCAGGGGAAACAGCTTTTCAACAAGAACGAGGGGGAATCAACCCCTAGGGTTCTACCAAGACGGTTAACAAAATCTAAGGATTTATATGGATGTGCTTGGGTGTGTCAATCAGGCCGAGAATAGTGGCTTTCCTTTTGGTTTCGCTTAGAACCACCTCAAAAAGGGTACCCTCCAAAACCACACGCCCATAGAAGCCTTCTCAGATGAACCAGGGCACTAAAACCACTGACTAAAGTCAGTAATGAGGGTTTCGGGCCCTCACATTTTGGGACAAAACCCTAGGCGCCACACAACCTAAGGGTTCTTAGCTCCCTGCAAAAGGCTCCTAGGGTTCGGCGAGAACCTTTCTGCCCAGCAAGCTAGACTTAAACCCAGAATTGGGTTGCGAAAAGGAGAAATGCGTTCGGCTCGTCCCTGTGTTCAGGGCACCCATCGACCAGGGTCGGTTGCTTAGATCTTGCCCAAGCATGGGAGCCTTTGAGAGCTTTGCTTTGAAGTGCTTCAAACTCAGGAACTCAGGCCCAGCTTGTCAAAGACTCACCAATTGTTACAACAAGGGGCAAGAACTGTATATGACAAAACGGTTCAAATCGCTGTACCAACTGTTCAGTGTGTGGCAACATATGGGTGTGTCTGTTGTAGTGGACACCCCCCCTAAAAAAAGGGAAACATGTGTTCCTTTTGGTTGTTCTATAAAACCCACAAAAAGGGATACCAACTCAAGAATAGGACAAGCCCATATTCATATTGATGGGAAGGCTACTTCTTGAAGCCACCATCGATGTGGCATGCATCTTGCGCAGCCTGCCTGCCTGCCACCCCCCCCCTGGCCCCTGCGGTCAGGATTCAGTCCACTGATTAAGGTCTCAATGGAGCTGGCGCAGTCCGCATCTCTGTGGTCCAGCGTATGGGGGCATTGGATGGACACCTCGCGCTTGTGCGCGAGTTGGAAGAGTGGCGAGCGAGTGGCGAGCCCGGCTGGATGGAAGCAAACAATTGCGGACCGTGATCTTCAGTTCACCCGTATTCGGTCCCATGATCAGTTCACCCAGTCTCTAGTCTGTTCCTTGTGGTCGTCTCAAGTCCCGCTTGCATGGGGTAGATCTGCGCCGACTACACAGTGCAAGAAGCTCCCTCCTCTGTCAAGAAGGCGGCAGCACCGGCCAGTGTGGCCAGGGTGGCCCCAATGTTCGCAGTGCAGGCCTAGCGACTAGCTCAATGTCCAGCTTGATTTTTTACTTTACAAAAACAAAACGCCCTTTCTGATCCTGAACTCTAAAACCTAGGGGCCTTTTTGGGCGCTCCCCCCCTTAAAAAGGCGGCACCTAAATTGGCACCTTTCGCTGCGATGTCCCCAGCCCAACTTCAAATCGCTCGCTCGCTCGAGGGCGGGGCCTCGATCTTGGCCGGGACGCCCTGCGGCGCGCATGTTCGAATCCGCGGATCTTCTCAGAATCCTGCTCGACAAAAATTGGGGGGTCCAGCCCTGGATGATGCGAAAATGGTGGGGTGGGAAAAGGGCAAAACCAGGAAGGTGGTGAAAGGGAACCACAAGAGAAAGGACAATAGGGCATGCCCCGCTGGAGGTCGGGGGCGTGACTGTGGTTTGAAGGGAACCCCCAAGAGTAAATAGATTTCTCAACATGCCGCTTGAATGGACTCAGCAAACTGGCGTGTGTCAACATAGAAGACCCCCGAAATACAAGTGTTCCCTTTGGTTTCCCTTGAAAGCCACCCCTGGAAAGGGTACCCTTAAATAAACACCAAGTAGAGGGTCTGGCAAAACGGATAAACTTATCATCTGTCCCCTTTGGGTTTCCTGGGGACATCAACAAGTGACCCTGTTCTTCGGGTTTCCCCTCAAGGAACGCTGATCAGGCGGTGTGGATGACTTTCCAGGTTCAGGGACCCCATTTAAGCAGTTTGTAGACAGAAGTCAAACTGAAGACCACCAAAGGATTCCAAATAAAGACTTCTACCCAAGTGTCAGGGTTGTGGAAATCAAGGTTTTCTCTTCCACTTGCCCACTTTTGCCATTGGGGAACCACCTCAAGGGTTGGTGGACATGAACCCCACCGCATTTTGATGTCCACAAACCACTGCACCCCACCCACAACCATAGGTGTCCTTTCAGGGGCAATAGATGGCCCTGGTAGATGGTTAAACCACCAGGTAAACCAGGAATCGCAACCCATCCATTTTTCGAGCAACCAAAAAAGCACACCGCTGCACCCCGCCAACCCCTCGAGCCCTCGATTCTGCTGGCCAGGGAGCTCCGTAGCCGCAGGTGCTCACGCCCGCGGTGATGGACATCGCGCCCTGCCGCTGCGCGCAGCTCAGGGGGCGCCGGCGGCCGGTTTCAGACGCCGGCGAAAGCTGGGGTCGGTCTTTTGACGGTTTCTGGTTGAGTTCTCAGAGGTAAGAAAATGGGGGTTGTGTCCCTTTAACCCGCCACTTAGGCGGTGACTTTGATCAGGGCAAAATCATGAGGCCGGGAAAGTGGCTTCCCGTTGGCGGGTGAAATGGACATCCAGCCACGAAACACTAAGCTAAAAACCAAGCCCTCCTCCCACAAACCGAAGGCATTTGTCCGAGGGTAGCTGGAAGATGAGTTTCCTCAAGGGACCTTCTGTCAAGCGCCATGTTAGGGGGAGGGAGGGTAAACATCTCTGCAAATGTTACGGGATCTCCAAGCAAAGGATCTTTATCATGGTGAGCTGGTTATACCTCTGAGCTCACTATACAATCAGAACAATTGTTCAAGCCAGGGCTTGGCTGTCTTGCTGAAACAGCCATGCTGTATGTTTGAGTAAGCTCCTTTTGGTGTCCCTTGAAAGGGGACCATGTCGAAATAGAAAACCATGGTCCTTTTGGTTTCCATGTACACAACATTTCGTCTGATAGGAAGGTAGTGGAAAGTTGCGACCTTTTGCGGAAAGACCTCGAATCGCACGCAGCACGCGCTGCTGAGGTATCCCCCATTCCAGTGCTTATGATGTCTCTTTGAACCTCCAGTTCAGATCCAGGCCTCATGTGGCTCTTGTTCAAAGTCGAGTTTTCACGCGGGACCCTTCCATATCAAGGGCGGCCTACTAATCCTGCAACCGCACGTGAATTGCCGGCAGACTTCCCCGACCAGGAAATCTTCTTCACTTGTGCCAAGGCCAAACGTCTTCTGGGGGATGGTTCCGGGTGTACCACGACATCCCTTCAACATCCTGCACAGCCAGGTTTCAAGTGTAGATGTGTATGGACGTGTCTTGTTGCCTGCCATTCTTCGCTGCTGCATCACGCCCTAATCTCCGTCTCAAGTCAAGCCTTTGGTGACAGCCTGGCGCTTCGCGTCTTCTTTGACGCCGAATTACCTGGATACCGATGAGGCCCGCTTGCGCTAGCAAGCTGAACCCCAGCTTCCCTGGTCCCAGTGGCTTGGGGCTACTGGACACCACCTTAGGCACCACCCCGAGCAGACCCCCCGCAGAACCCCCAACCACCCCCACCAACCACCCCACCCAACCACCCCCCAACCCCACCGAAAACCCCCAGCACATACACCCCACCCCACCCGAAACGCCCCACCCACTGACCCATTCGATCATCCCCCGACTCCGCCGGAGGCGCCGAGGCCAGCTGGTGGGACGCCAGCAGCGCTGAGAAGACGCACTGCGCGATCTCCGCCTGCCTCGCGTCGGAGTGGTGCACCTCGCAAATCAAAAAACCGCCGAAGCGCTTTGCAGAAGAAACCACGGGGGGAGTGGGGGGGAGACGTGGGGAAAGGGAGGGGAGGGGAGGGGAGAGGGGGGGGAGGGGGAGGAGACGGAGAGAGGCAGAGGGTTGTCCGTCTCGTGGGGAGAGGGGGGGAGGCAGAGGGTGGTTTCTCGTCTTGTTGACTCAGTCACAATCCATGACCTGGAAGTCCAACTTGGCTTAAGCCTGGACTGGGAAGAAGTCGTCCATTCTGATCTCCTCGCTTCTGTCGATGTGGCATGAAGAAATATCCTAACAACTAGCCAATTCTCCAGACCGTTCCATCTTCAAGAGCTACCGGAAAAAAAAAGGTATTAGGATCCCAGCGTACAGGAAAAGGTCCTTATACGCTTGCTGGCTGTGCTCACAGTATACCATTTACCTTCTACCTCACCAAGCGCGGCCATATACATGTTGGACTCAGAATGAATCAAAAGCGGGACCCCCTATCAACCTCGAAGGGGGGTTCGAGGTGGGGCCGAGGCAGCGAGGCATCGTGTCTAAGAAGCAACAAAACGGGAGGGGGGACGGCAGCAAAATAATACACACAGATTTTTGCACCGGTGCAATGGCCATCTTAGAAAAGCGGTTGGCCACATGCCCACGTGGCCCTCCAGAACACAACCACGAAACCATCAGTGGGCCCGAATGGCCGTCAAAAGGTTCAGGGTCTCATTCAAGATGTTTGCTTGGGAAAACAAGATCACTAGCCCCCTCCGAGTTGGTTTCACAAAGAGACTTCCTGCTTGCAGAGTCCACCAAACGGTCGGTCAAAAATGATCACGTTCCCGCATATGTTGCACTCCGCGCAACAGAAGCAGGCTATGGGTTCTAAAGGCCCTGCGGCGAACGTGTTTGTGAAAAAACACCCAACGTTGCTTGCAAGGCACCCAGGTGTTGGTTGTACTGCATTTTGCCACCGGTGCTTGGTGGGACTCATTCGCTGTTGCGAACAAGGCAGCATGTCTCTCTCAAGTTCAACTGGTATTTCGAGTGGCATTGTGGATGCCTTTGTTCTTCAGGTACTCGCCGCGCAGCTTCTGGCGGTGAGATGCTCAATGCACGTGCGGGTCTGAAAAAGGCTGTGCTGGAGTTGAGGGTGGTTCACATGAAAACTATTGTCACTACACTGGTCCGTGATTCCAAGTGCCTTTTCAGAAGCTGAGTCAAGTGGGAAAAATGGGGAGCTCCTGTAGCAACTTCGATGCAAAGGCGCGTGCTGCTACTTGAAACGGTAAGTTGGCCACGGCCGTCTTTGCACTTTCTCAAACTTCGCTAATCTAAGGGGCCAAATGATTGCTATCAGTTTGCCGCTAGAATGACCAAATTCTGGTTTGAAGGTACCCCCACCAACCCCAACCCCACTTGGCACCTATTTCACCTAAGAAAACGGGCCTTAGGCCTTCCCACGGCGCCTCTTGGATGCCCGCGATCTTGTCTGCAGTCTCCTTGAGGTTCTGCAGGTGCGCGGGCGCCGGAAGCTTGGCATTGACCTGGCCAAGGCAGGTTTATCCCCCGAGGTTCTTTGTCGCTGGAGCCATTTTTCGTCGTGAAGTGCAAGTTGGATCTGAGAAAACCAGATTTTGTGGGTGCTGCTAGAACATGTGTGGTTTTGGGACAAGACGTGCCAGAAATCAGGCCAAGCCCATGCTGCAATCTTGTTTCAGTCCGCTGAAGAAACATGCCCCGCATCAGTGGCGGTGCCTTGAACTCGCGCAAGTTCCGCTCACTGAGCGTCACGTTGCTGGAAGTGGCTTCCTCACATCGGGAGCAACCAACCCATTGCATTGGCAACACACACACACAGGTGCTAAATTGTGAATAGAGGGTGGCCTTGTCCTTTTTTGAGGTACCCTTTTTGGTGGTGTCAAAGGAAAATCAATGGTTTGTTTTACCCCTATTTTTTTGTGGGGGGTCTTCTAAAAAAAGACACACCCAAATGGCTCTTCGACCTGTGAACCCCTCCCCCCCCCAAGAAAAACAAAAAGACAATAAAATAAAAATGGAAGAACCCGCGGAGAAATGATGCGCCAAATTCCGGCACGTTGCCAGGATCGTGGCCAAAGCCACGGCGTATCCTTGGAGCTAGGCATGCGGCGCTTTTCGCTGGAGAGGTTCGCTGATTCAGAGCCGACTTCGCAAGGAGAACTATGGGAGGGTGTCCCATGATGGCCCCTTATGGCCCAATGGAGATTATGCGCAAGAGTCGCCACTAGCCCAATAGCCTCCTTTGTGGCTCTGAATCAGCATATGACTAAGGCTCCAACTGAAAAGCCGGCCAGCCATTTCCGAAAAGGCTAAAGGTCCAGCTTGCTGATATCTCTGAAAGCATACCATGGTGGAAACTGGCCGTCACTCTGCAGTTGCGCTCTTTTGTGGCTGCAAAATTCCGCAAAACCGTTCATTGAGCCGAATGCCTGCAGAATCAAACAGTGGCTGGCACATGCATCAAACACTCGCAGGCATGAATTGCCGCAACTGTCCCGTTCCTTAATTGGTGCTTCGGTGTTCCTTGGGGTGGTGTCCCATCCCACTCCAAACCACCAAGGGGTAACATGGGTATCTTGTTAGGGTTCAGACCCCCCCAAACTGATTTAGCGGGCTTCCTTTTGGTTTCGCTTTAAAGCAGACCAAAATCGGGCACCAACCCAAAAGACAAGCCGCCCACAACCCTCCTCCCGCCTCAAAGGGCTGCATGAGAAGCCCTTTGAGTGCCTGCCATGGGGCAGCCGACTTCGCGCTTTGGTACATATGGATAGGACAGTATAGCATGGTGTGGTGTCGTGCGTTATTGTTTGGCATATTACATTGTCTTGGAACATGTCGCATCATATTATATCGTGGAAAAATAGACTCAACCTGCACGATCTTGTTCTATTCTATTCTATTGCGAGGTTACTTTTTGTGTATGTTGTTGTTCTATGTGCATTTGTCAAATTCGTTTGAATCCGGGCAGGGTAATCCATCCGTGTGTTATGTGTTCTGTATCAACATCTTTCATTTCTTGCGATCATGGTATGGCCTACCTCACATCGCTCGGTCTTGCGGTCAACAGCTGGAGGGGCGAGCAAAGCTTCCCTTGATATGCATGGGAGTCAATTTCGGAATGTCCGTCTTGAGTTCCATCTGGGTGTGCCTTTTGTGGAGGGCACCCTTTTTGGGGTTGCTCTAAAAGGAATTGCAAAAGGAAAACTCCAAAGAAAATCCCAACCCTGAATCAAAACAGGAAGCATCCAAAAACTGCCCCAAGCGTGAATCTCTAAGAAAAGGCACTTTTCTCTCGCTTTCGCTTTCACCAACGCGGCCACCACTGCCGCTGCCGGCGCAGAGGTGCGGAAATGCTCCTTGGCATCTGCCAAAGTTTGGGGGAACGCTCTGGCTGACCACTTTAGGTGCCAACCCCGCGCATCTGCCCCTTGCATCTGATTCTGGTGTATTTCTCCAGGTCCCAAGTATGGTGCAGTTTGTGGAAAGAAAGTCACCGTGAACAAAACCTAGACCTAGGAACATTCGACCTACCACCATCCAAGCAGCTGAGCGCAAGTGGAATGCGGAAACATATCGTCAGAGAGCTCGTCCGGGTCTACAATTCACAGGGTTCAGCAAAGGACTGAGAGAGTAAAGGGACATGGCGGCTGAGGAAATTCAATTTGCATTCTGCGCATCCTGATCTCCAGCCTGTGAGTGCAAGCAACTTGGGTTCTTTTGCACACTCTGAGAAATATGTACCCAAGAAGGGCCGTGGGCCGAAATACTTAGTAGCATTGTGTACAAAATTGCATGAAGGTCAAGTCAGTTGAAAAAACAAGCGCAAAACGACCCAAAGTTCTTCTGACCTTCAGCATCAGATTGCTCGCAATAGCCATGTACGTTCTGAAAAGATATGCGCGCTGATCCTTGGGACATACAAAGTGGTGTCAAAAAACTGACCCGCTCACATCAGAGATGATATCTGTAACTCAATCTTCATTTCTGACATGGCTTGTTGGGTTTGATGCTGACCAGGCCAAGTCGGAATCACAGGCTCCATTCATGAGCATCCCAGCATTGAGGTTCTTGAAGCGGTCCATGGCTGAGACTTTGCACTCCTGGAATGCGTAGCTGCAATCATTGAGATCTTTCTCAGGCCCCTTTTTCTTCCATGTCCTCCTGCGTCTCACGCGCAGGTCCATCGATGTCAAGGTGCGATCTGCTTCTTCTCTCTTCTCCCCAAAAATATTCGGTCGTGTCACGCCAACTCAAACCTCGTCTTGCCGTGCTTCGGAAAGATCGTCATCAACAGGATATTTGGCTTGCCTCCGCGTAGGAAGGATGCGCGATTGATTGAGTCGACTCATCACACAATTCGCTTGATCCATCTGTAAAGACATTGAATTGCTGCCTTTCTGATTCACGACGAAGGACATGAGAAAACATCCGGTTCAGCCTCTCTGCCCGTCGCAATATCAAAAATGACTGGTGCATGGGTGACGGCTCGTGGGTTTTTCTTTGGTTCAACTCATCGTCGTGTCAATGGGAAGAGTCGCAACACTGTCACACGACGACCCCCGTATCAAGTGAGGCGTTGCAACATCAAGTTGCGTAAGATACGTTTGTCTTCAGAGACGATGGCGCCGCGGAATTGAGCAATAAGCTTGGTTCAAGAGTGCGATTGCTGTCTCTGTTCGGCAAGGTCACGGTGGAATTGGCAAAGAGGCGCCGAGGCTGGCAGGGAATGGCTGGACAGCCTTTCAGCGCAACTAGTGCGCTAAGTGCCACAGTGGGGCACGTGCCTGATTGGAAATCCCGTCAGCATCTTGAGCCGAGCCAGGGCACCAGCCTTCTGCAGGCTACTGTTGTTGGCCCGGCGTCGTGAGCCATACGTACAAGCGCTTGCTCAGCACCCCACTACAGGCGCTTGCTCAGCACCTTTTACAGGCGCTTGCTCACCACCTCCTGCAGCTCCAGACCATTATTTGCGAAGATGTCCAGCATTGGTCGGGTCTACTGCGCTCACTTCCAGGCGGCGGAATGACGTCGCGGGCTTAGGCCTTGCGCCTCTCAACGGGCGCCTCGTTCGAGCGACGCAAATGAAACGGCCGAGAAAAAAAGCTGGTGCAAGGCCTTGCTGTAAATGGGCGGTTCGGGCTTTTGTCGTTGCGCCGCGTGAAATGCTCACGCCACGTGAAAGAAGCTTTGCGAAATAAGAAGATGAGGGAGGAGGGAGGAGGGAGGAGGGAGGAGGGAGGAGGAGGAGGAGGAGAGGAGGAGGGGGAGGAGGAGGGAGGAGAGGAGGGGAGGAGGGAGGAGGGAGGAGGGAGGAGGGAGGAGGAGGAGGGAGGGAGGAGGAGGGAGGAGGGAGGAGGGAGGAGGGAGGAGGGAGGGAGGAAGGAGAGGAGGGAGGAGGGAGGAGGGAGGAGGGAGGAGGGAGGAGGGAGGAGGGAGGAGGAGAGAAGGATGGAAGAAAGAGGAGGGAAGGAGGAGGCCCCAGGCCCCAGGCCCCAGGCCTCGGAGGGAGGAGGGAGGAGGGAGGAGGGAGGGAGGAGGGAAGGATCGGACTAAGGTCTTGCATCCTGTTCCATTGCCTCATACTTCATGGCCGGATTCCCGTATCAGGTGGCAACGCCGCCTTGTGGCTCAGCGCACCCCACCCGGATGCGCAGCTGGCGCTGTGGCCATCAATCCAGGCACTGCTCGCACCGCCATTCCACAAGAGGGAGAGGGAGGGAGAGGGAGAGGGAGAAGGAGAGGGAGAGGGAGAGGGACAGGGGGAGCGGAAAAGAAGGGAGGGGAGGGGAGGGGAGGGGAGGAGAGGAGAGAAGAGAAGATAAGGGAAGAGAAGAGAAGAGAAGAGAAGAGAGGAGAGGAGACAAGAGAAGAGAGGAGACGAGAGGAGAGGAAGAAGAAGAAAGAGAGTGAAAGAGAGAGGGAGAGAGAAAGAAAGAAGGAGAGAGAAAGGAAAAAAAGAAAGACAAAGAGAGAAAGAGAAAGAGAAAGAGAAAGAGAAAGAGAAAGAGAAAGAGAAAGAGAAAGAGAAAGAGAAAGAGAAAGAGAAAGAGAAAGAGAAACAGAAAGAGAAAGAGAAAGAGAAAGAGAAAGAGAAAGAGAAAGAGAAAGAGAAAGAGAAAGAGAAAGAGAAAGAGAAAGAGAAAGAGAAAGAGAAAGAGAAAGAGAAAGAGAAAGAGAGAGAGAAAAAGAAAGAGAAAGAGAAAGAGAGAGAGACAGAGAGAGAGA
>CAUJNA010003209.1:635431-650431 GCA_963377175.1 Effrenium voratum
TAGAGATGAGAGGGAGATCTGAGAGAGAGAGAGAGAGAGAGAGAGAGAGAGAGAGAGAGAGAGAAAGAGAGAGAGAGAGACAGAAAAATTGAGTGAGAGAGTGAGTGAGAGAGAGAAAGAGAGAGAGAGAGGAAGAGAGAGAGAGAGAGAGAGAGAGAGAGAGAGAGAGAGAGAGAGAGAGAGGGCAAAAGCTGACAAAGCGCAACAGCAGGTTGGGTCGCCCTGGCCATCAGCGTTGCCAGCGTTTCCAACCAAGGCCTTCATGGCATCAGTTCGCCTGAAACACTGGCATCTGCAGATGCGCCGCATTGTTGCGAGGACAACTGCATTGCAAGTTAAGGCCGATCGCTCACATCATGGTTGGCTGCTGCCGCCAAAACACACTTGCCACGTCCCGGTTGGCAACTTACCTGCCTCAGCTGCGTCAAGAAGCAAGCAAGTCTCCAAACAACACTGACAATAAAACGGAAGATAGAGCCGCAAGGACGGTCAAAGAAGGCTCGGTCTGATTGACGTCAAACGTGCCATCGGACCTTACTAGGCAAATCTCGCCCACAAGATGCGCGTGTTTTGCCTTCGCCCGCTTGGCAAAGCCTCGCGAGTCAAGTGTTTCATTTTTTTAATTTAAAAAAAAAAGGAACGTGAAACCAACGCCTCCACCTGAGCCGACAAGCGGCCGCCTCCGTCAAAGTGTGACACTTGTCGCGATCGTTCGCCAGATCAGACGCGGCTCTTGGTGAAAGAGGCTTCGTCCTGTTTTCACACGCCTCTCCATTGATCTTGCAGGGCTGGACTTTACGGATCAGAGCGGTTCGTGCGACAAAGCGGGCAAGGAGTTCTTGGTCTCTTGTTTTTCGTTTAGGAACTGTGGTGAGTACGAGCGATCAGGCGGGCCCCCTTTTTCCCCCTAACGCTGAAAGTATGCTTTGTCAGAGGCCATCTGCGCGACAACCTACAGTCAAGACACGTCGAGCAGGCGCTCCTCAAAACCAGTCTGCTCGCTACCACGCGTGCCATGACATGCAATCACAGGACACCAAGGGTGGACATGCAAAAAAAGCTCCCGTCTGCTGGGTTCCATGCTGGTATCCCTTCAAGCGTGTGCGGCCATACTCCGACGCGCCGCATCTGTTCCTCCCGCGCCGCGAGCCGGCTTTTCCAAGCCAAAGCAAACAAGCCAGCAATTCAACAATCAATTCACACGAACGTGGTGGAAAAGCGTGTCAGAACAACAACAACTTACACCTGACACGCGCTTGCTGAGCGCCGCACGCCAGCCTCGTCAAAATAGTTTGCGCCAGCTGAAAACTAAGCTAAGGGTCCTATCGGGGCCATGAACACAATGTGTAACGACAAGTGAGAATCATCTTCCTTTTCAACAACGCACAACAAAGTGAATGCGCTGTTTATTGCAGAAGTACGCCGATATCACTTGCGCCCTGTCGGCCAACCTGATAGGCAAGATGCTCGGTGTGAGTAAAGGCCTCTCGCAGTGTCACATGAACACGAGTGAGTTGGGTACGATTGAATCGGCTGTTCTTCTCGTCGAAATTCCAGCGATCCTGTTCTTCACGCCCAACAGTTTG
Source organism: Effrenium voratum (assembly GCA_963377175.1). Classification (NCBI taxonomy): domain Eukaryota; class Dinophyceae; order Suessiales; family Symbiodiniaceae; genus Effrenium; species Effrenium voratum. The sequence continues at coordinate 637,018 of CAUJNA010003209.1, forward strand.
GAGTCACTGTCGACTTCGACGCGCGTACGGTCTCGGTCACTAGTCTGTTGGTGGAAACTTGACGCTGTTATCTTCGGCGTAGACATAGTGACTAAGGCTCTTCAAAGCAAACTCTCCATAACTCTTCAGTTTTGCCACACCGTACAAGTTCCGCGCCTGTCCGTTCTGAGGAGTATCAGAACATAACGTTCCTGCAGAGGAACCGCAAGATGCAAGGTCCAGCTGATCTGCGCTCGTAGGAAATGCAGTCGGTTGAAAAGCATCATGACTTGCCATCCTTGCCATGTGTGTTTGGCTGGCGCCCTCACGACGTGGCACCAGCTCTTCTTATTCCAACACCACGACGACTCATCCCGTCACGCGCACCATAAGCTGGAGCTGAGAGATCAGCGGCTGCTATTGCTCTCGGCAGATGTCTTGGAACTTCCTTGTAAGTTCCTTTGCTGTTCTGGGAATTTGTATTTCCTTTCTTACCCCATCGTCTGTGGGGTTTTAATCAGCCTCGTTGGCGAGCACCCGTTCTGCCTTTGATTCGCCTCTTCTTCGGCCTGTTTTCAAACTTCGCCCTGACACCTTTCTGACTGTGAGCACATCGTGCAAAATGTTTCTCAATGACATTCCACGTTCTCTTTGTTGGTCGGTCAACTCACTCTGGAAGATGGAAAAGGTCATGCATCAACATAATGCCTAAAAGTCTCGGTTCCGTTCATTCGGATCCGCATGGGCTCTGGGCGGCTGATAGCTGCGGCTGCAAGTCTTGTATGACCGTCTTGCGCTGCTTGGAGATACTGAGGCGACTGCACCGTGATTGTAGGACTCGGTCATTCCATGATGATGCGAGTCCCCGAAGCTGTTTCTCAAACTTTGTTTTTTATGTGGTGAACTCGTCGTTGTTTCTCCGGTACTTCTTGGGCGTCTTCTCGAAGCAATCCACTCCTTCATTGGGATCTCTGGGCCGATCGCTGTCTGGCAACACCAGGTACATGAGGGCATCGCCACTCAGTCTGCTCTTGAGGGGACGTCCCAATTTTCGGCGGCAACTTGGCAGCCATTGACACGTTGATTGCTTCCGCAGCGCTGCGCCTGGTCAGCCGGCACTCGTGCCGACGTCCATGTTCTCGTCTGATGACATCGTCTTTGTCTGAAAAACCTAACCTGCACAATTGTGCTCATGGAGGCTAATGATTTAGTACCCCAGAAGGGATAGGTTCCGTACTGTCACGGTTCACTGTCCCCCTGGATCTATCTCAGAACCGATATGGTAGTATCAAGTGATGGATGTTGAGGAAGTTCAGGATGTGCTTATATGATGTCCGCTGTCTAGTATGTTCGCAAGAAGGGCCTTTGGGCCGAAATGTTCGCATGTCACAGACTGCATGCAGCTCAAGTCAGTGGGAAACAGAGAACCCCCCCTCCCCCCCTTCCCCGCACCCACCCCCCCACCCCCCATGAAGGCCTCAAAGGGCTTCCAACAGTTGACTCCATCCACTCCCCCCTGCCAAGCGAGCTTCTGGGCCGAAGGCGGATCTGCAAGCGACATGCCCCAGGGAGCTCAGCTCCTGCGCCGATCTCGTGGGCCGAGTGTGGCAAGCGCGGTTCTGAGCCACAGTCTGGCATGCCTGGGCCAAGAAGGGAGGAGATAGGATGGCCCTAAATGGAACAAACATGCATCTAAACCAGTGGAACCCATCTATCCAATCTAACTGAAAAAAGGAAAGGGCGGAGGATTTTCGAAGGGAGCACCCAGAAGTTGAGCAGAAAGGACACCGGGCCATGAGGTCAAACTCGTAACCCAGACACCCCCACTCAACGCCCGAAGCAAAACCTCGCGGCGAAGGAGAAAACAAGCGTCCTTAGGCAGCCTCTGGAAACCTCCCAGCACGGCCCGTGACATGGGTGTGTGTTTGGGGGCATTCCTGCTCAGAGGAAACTCCTCCGCAAAGTAACACTGAAAGCCCATCTCATGGGGTAATTAACTCCTCCATGACTCACCCAGGAGCATGACCCCCTCTAACTGTCCCATTAGACACTGTGAAAATGGGTGTGGCTCAAGCACCTGGCAAATGGGAACCAGTAGACTCAAACCTGCAGTTGCCTGGCTCCTACCTCCAATCGAAACCCTCCAATCAGCCCCGGTCCCTCGCTTTGCCCCTCGGTCCTCCATGAGGGCCTTGAGCTTCGGCGGGGAGGACTTGGCCCTCCGCGCCAGCTCCCGCACCCGCAGCGTCCAGGGCGCCAGAGCCTCCCCGGAGGCCTGCGGAGGAGTCGGTCGCCTTTTTGGACGGACCCAAACCCAAGGCGCAAGGAAACTCGCCAATCTGCTTGGCCATGGAAATGGATCGAAGTTTAAGCTCTGGCCAGGTCGGAAGCTCCTTTGGCTCCTAACTCCAGAGCCGGCTGATGATGTCCCCTCCAAGCTGAACACAAGGCGGGGGGGGGGGGGGGAAATGGTTAAAACGAATACATGGGGGTCAAGGAAGCGACTCGTGGGCGTCTGCACCCTGACAGGCGCCCTCGCTTTCGGGAGATCGGGAGAGCCCCTTTTTGGATCATGAGGGAAGTGATCTTAACCATGTTTTGTAGCCAGTAAAAGAGTTCAAAGCAAAGGAAGACCCTTCTTGGCCGTGAGAAGCTAGTTGCAATGGCTGCAAAGCAGGCGATCAGCAAAACATATTAGGTGCCATGCACACGGGAGCACAAATTTTGCAGCAACCCCCGAAAAACCGATACCCCCAAAAGAAAGTGGTTGCAAAATCGACCCCAAGTGTCCATCATGGGGACACCCCGCTTGATACATCCGATCTTGGAGCATCCGGCCTGCGCAGCTGCCTCAGCCCGCGCCTCACTGAGCAGTTTCGCAAGCAGGTCCCCGAGGCTGTCGGTGCCTTTCTCACACAAGTGTGCTAGGATGTGTCACGCTCACCCCGTGAAATAGACAGGCAATGTTTGGAGCTGTGTTTGTGTTTGAGGGGCCCTAACAAAAGTTCTATGTGTCATGGTGAATCCTGTGGACCTTTTTGACCAATTTGATGGGCCAAACAAAATTCACCAAGCTTGTGAGCAAACCATGCGGGCACTCCTTCGGAGGACATTACCAAACGAGTACAAAGATGGTTCTCATGGTTCGCGCAAAGATCATGAGGCTCTCATACAAAAAGGATGATGACCATTCCAATGAGCTGTTTGTACTGCAGTATCCCACCAACTCAGAATGTGAGTTGCTACATGTCTGGCCTGGAATGGGCGTCTCGTCGTCCAACCAGCCCCGATCGCTTGCATCCTGCTGCAGCTCATGAATGAACTCATCCTGGCATGGCGAGCATATGTGCCATGGTCAAGACTCGTTCCCAGAATCCTTGTCTCTAAAATCCGGATTGAAGGGTTGATGCCATCTCTAAAGGGCTTTTGGACCATGCACCTGTCTTGAGAATGGTTGACAATGCTAAACTCTCTCCATTGCCAGTCCAAGACTCTGAATGCAAGCCGCCCATCCAAAGAGGACCCCAGCAGACCTGGGAAAACAACGACCACTTTGGCAATGATTCCATGTCGGCTAGCAACTTGCTTGTAGTTAGTGTCTCGCTTCTCAGCAGTTAATGAAAATGGCATGTGTCGATCCCTTGCCTCGAAACGAATCGACTATCACGAGCCGTCTGCATCCAAATGCCCAAGGAAAATCATAGTCATAGCCATCAGCTTTTTGACCTCGACGGCCATCCTCAATCCTTTGACAAGGTTGCAGCTTGCCTGCGCACGCACCATGACTCTCCAACCTCGCAAAGCAGCCTGCCTTATCCGCAACCTTATCCGCAAGCATGTTTTTGTGAGTCCTCACCTGAAGTTGTGTTTGTTTCTGTGCCCGAGTGTTCTTTTTTTGGCTCTGAACCATTTCTACTTGATCCTGGAAAAAATATGTTGATCCCAAATCGATTTCTTCTTGCTGCGTCCTTCCACCGGATCTTTTGGACCCCCCGCCCCCTTGAGATTGACGTTACGGCTTCCGCGCCGGGGGACCAGCGCATCCGAGCCGCAGCAGCGAGGCCGCCGCGCCGGGGTGCCTGGAAGCGGACGAGCCCAAGATGGAGCTGGACCTCCGCCTTTTCACATAGAAGCCATTTCTCGGCCAGTGATAGTTTTTGTGTTAGAAAAGGGAAGAAAAAGGTCCTTTGACATAAAAGCCAGAGGCCACGGTATGGAGTAGCGCGATGCCGTGGTCTCCACAACAAGTCCGGCGAGAAAATCAAAGCCGGCGAGATTGGGAGTTTAAAAACAAGATGCAGAAAACCATGCCCCCTTCATTAAAACAACAACAACATGGGGTTTGATCTTTTGATGAAGAAACCACTTTTTCTCTACTACAAGTGCAACCATGAACCATGCAGTTCATGAAATACCAGTCTGCTGAAAGGCATCTTCTGGTGGTTCCGCGTTGCGGCACCGAAGGCCTGCGAAGGCCTTCGTGCGGTCTCAAGCAGCAAAAGGTACCCTTCGCATATTCTCCAGATCAAACCTGAAATTTGGCTCTGGTGGATGGCCAGGGTTTGGGTTCGGGGACGCGGCCAGGAGGGTTAAAGGTTTTTCTTGCGGCCTGATGTTGACCCCGTCCCCTTATTCGGGGGGTGTTCCCGCCAAAAGTGATGAATCCCCACTACAAGGGGACACCCCCTATTGATCAACCAGGGCTTTACTAATCCGGGGTTAACATTAGGTTTGGGAGGGGGTGCTTGCGGCTTGCGACTTCAGGCAGGCTGCCATAGAGCGCATCTTCCTCAAAGGGTCCAACGTAGGCGCCGCAGACTTGGCACTGGCCCACCGACTTGGAGATCAGCCGGCTTTCGCCGAAGCGCCGAGTGATGCGGAACATGACTCGGTAGACGTCGCCTCGCCACGAAAAATTTGTCGTGCGAAGCGACGTCCTGAAAAAGATACGCTCGGAGGCTCAAACTTGGGTTCGCTGTAGGGGACCCTGAATTGCAACTCCACAAAGACTCAAACGCGCTTCCCGTTCACACGTGGCACTTGGAAGCTTGTTTGCTTTAATGGCCGGCCTGCTTTTAGTTGGTAAGGAGACCAGAAACAAGCCTTGCGGAGCTTTAAACAAAAAATGGTCTTTTTTGCTAGGCCATGGGGTTTTACAGGGCACCAAAGGAACCCCCTCATCTTTGCGAAAGAAAGAAAGAAAAAGGGCCATTCTTGGGGTCATTTCAAGGGACACCAAAGGAAGCCACTTGTTTTGCAACAGAATTGGCTCCCCAGTGACGCGCTCGCAGCTTCGCCGAGCCGCCACTGGCGCGGTAGAGGGTCAGCAGCGGCTGCGCAGCCAGGCCCAGCTGGTCGGCGCTGGACACCGTGTGCCAAATCACCTGGCTCTCGGTGGCTGGACGCGAGATCAACCCCGAAGTGGACACCATTCAAGTGGGGATTTGTGTCACCCAACAACTGGCTGAGGCGGATTCTTATTGAAATGCATGGCCAGGGCATGATTCATGGCCAAATCATGAAGCATCAATGGAGTCTGAAGAAAACTCCATCCAGCGGTTTACAGTGATTTCAGGGGTCAATGAAAGACAATACTCGCGGAAGATAATACTCATGGGGGCCCGAGTCTATGGCAGAGGATAAGGCCTTAAGGGGATTAGAAACCTGGGCAGTTACAACTGACAGGAATGAGTTCTCCAGTATCCTTCAGTTGGGTCCAGCCTTCCTGAGAGCTGGAAAGCTAGGTCCGAGGAAGACCCTCAAAACTCACTTTGACTTTTTGTTGGTGCGACCCAGCGGTTGAGGACTACCCCTTCGCCTGCTGGAACCAGCATCCCCTGTCAATCATCCCTTCTTCCCTCAAAGGGATCCCTTTTCAGCTCATTCCCCAATTCTTAGGCCAGAACTGGCCATGTCTTCTTTGGGCACGCTTTGTGGGTTCATTGTTTGGGTTGGTTGAAAGGGAAGCTGGGATTGGCAACAAAAAGGAAAAAAGGTGACGTGTAACCCTTCAAGAGTAAATAGGTACCCCAAAGAACCCAACTCTACCAAACCAAAACTCAACTAAGACTTCAGGGCAAAAAGGAAAGGGTGCGGATTTATTTTGGGAATTTTATCCGTTTTTTTTTTTTTGATTTTTTTCCGTTTTTCGTCCGGGCCAGCTACAGCATTTTCTCGCGAAATTGACGCATTTCACTAGCTCGTCAACATCCCCAGCATCGTTTTCAACATCCCCCGCATGTCCGACCAACATCCCTAGCATCACCAACAAATGGTGGGTAACAAAATCCAAGAAAAACAGAGCGGGGTAGTGATGATTCGAACAGGGGTGCAATTAAATCTCTGCAAAAAGTCTAAAAAGTAGCGGGGGGGTTGGGGGGGGCGGCAGCCCCCCCCATGATGTTCGAAGAATTTGTAGAAAATCTAAAACGTAGCGGGGGGGTTGGGGGGGGGCGGCAGCCCCCATGATGTCGGAAGAAGTGGTGATTCAAGTAGGGGTGCAATGATTCAAGAAAGGGTGTGATAGAATTTAAAAGGCAGCGGGAGGGTTGGCGGGGGTGGCTTCCCCTATGATGTTCGAAGAAATGCATACATACAGACATACACGGACTACACAGATTACCTAAAATGTCGTATTTTGCAGCATTTTCTCGCGAAATTGGACGCTCGAAAAAGTGATGATTCAAACAGGGGTGCAATTCAATCTCTGCCGGGCCAGTAAAGTGTCGTATTTTACAGCATGTTCTCGCGAAATATACCCCGCATGTCCCACCAACATCCCTAGCATCACCCACAAATCGTGTGACGGGGTCAAAGAAATGATGATTCAAGTAGGAGGGCATGTCAATCCCTGTAAAAAAATATAAAAAGTAGCGGGGGGGTTGGGGGGGGCGGCAGCCCCCCCCACGATGTTGTTTGCAGAAGTGATGATTTGAATAGGGGTGCAATTAAATCTCTGCAAAAAGTCTAAAAAGTAGCGGGGGGGTTGGGGGGGGCGGCAGCCCCCCCCCATGATGTTCGAAGAATTGATGATTCAACTAGGGGTGCAATTAATTAAATCTCTGTAGAAAATCTAAACGTAGCGGGGGGGGTTGGGGGGGGCGGCAGCCCCCCCATGATGTCGGAAGAAGTGGTGATTCAAGTAGGGTGCAATGATTCAAGAAAGGGTGTGATAGAATTTACAAGGCAGCGGGAGGGTTGGCGGGGGTGGCTTCCCCTATGATGTTCGAAGAAATGCATACATACAGACATACACGGACTACACAGATTACCTAAAATGTCGTATTTTGCAGCATTTTCTCGCGAAATTGGACGCTCGAAAAAGTGATGATTCAAACAGGGGTGCAATTCAATCTCTGCCGGGCCAGTAAAGTGTCGTATTTTACAGCATGTTCTCGCGAAATTGACGCATTTTACACTAGCCCGCATGTCCCACCAACATCCCTAGCATCACCCACAAATCGTGTGACGGGGTCAAAGAAATGATGATTCAAGTAGGAGGGCATGTCAATCCCTGTAAAAAAATATAAAAAGCAGCGGGGGGGTTGGGGGCTGCCGCCCACGATGTTGTTTGCAGAAGTGATGATTTGAATAGGGGTGCAATTAAATCTCTGCAAAAAGTCTAAAAAGTAGCGGGGGGGTTGGGGGGGGCGGCAGCCCCCCCATGATGGTCGAAGAATTGATGATTCAACTAGGGGCCCATGATGTTCGAAGAATTGATGATTCAACTAGGGGTGCAACTAATTAAATCTCTGCAGGAAATCTAAAACGTAGCGGGGGGGTTGGGGGGGGCCGGCAGCCCCCCCCATTGATGTCGGAAAAACGCCACCTGCCGAAGAGGAACTGGGAATGCAGAGGATGCGAAAAGCCGAAAAGCCTAGAAGCCCAGAAGCCGAGAAGCCAAGAAGCCGAAAAGCCAAGAAGCCAAGAAGCCAAGAAGCCAAGAAGCCAAGAAGCCCAGAAGCCAAGAAGCCGAGAAGCCGAGAAGCCAAGAAGCCGAAAAGCCAAGAAGCCAAGAAGCCGAGAAGCCAAGAAGCCAAGAAGCCAAGAAGCCAAGAAGCCAAGAAGCCAAGAAGCCAAAAGCGAAAAAAAATCCCCAAAAAAAAAAAAAAAAAAAAAAACTAAAATAAATACCCCTCCAGAAGGAAAGGACCCCAAATTGCCAACCGCTTTCTGGGCTTCCCTTTTCAGCCCCACCAACACGGGCCGAGTTCCATCCGAGCCGCCGCCCGGGCCATGTGCTCGTGGAGCGTCTCCGGCGGCGGGCACTGGCCGCGGACCCGGAGGCGCCGGAAGCTGCGGGAGGGTTTCCAGGCAGTGAGCCCCGTGCAGGTGAGGTACAGCACGCCTCCTGAATCCATCCCGCCGACAACGGGGGCGGGAAGAGGGAAAAAAACGGTCCGAAGAAAATGGCGGGCTAGAGGGTGTTGGGGTCAGTTTTCTACATCCCGCGGAAAGCCGGGAAAAAAAGAGGGAAAAAATTCGGCCCGAAGAAAATGGCGGCCTGAGGGGTTTGGTGGCCCGGAAGAAGAAGAAAACGGAAAAAGAAAGTTGTTTTTCTTAATAATAAAAAAAAGGTAACCGCTGCCTGGGTTTTGGGCAGATGCGTGGTTGGATTGGTGTTCCGGGGGTGGTGTTCCATCCCTTTCGAACCAGTTCAAACCCCCAAGCCACTTGTTGACACAATGGAAGAACGCGGACCTTGGCCAACCAAGTTCCTGTTCATTAACAGTAAGAGAAAGGATCTTGGTATACCTAAAACCAATAAAAGGTGGATTGAGGGGTGTCTTCCACGTTGGACCAAAAGTTCCAACTGGTAAGTCAGTAAGTCAGGTGTCATTGCATTTGGGCGTGTCGGACCCCTCAAAATGACCGTGTGGTTTTCCTTTGGTGTCTCCTTTGAATCCACCATCCCAACCAAAAACAGGTACTTTAGCCTCGAAAAAGAAACATACCAAGGTGCAACTCGTGTTTGGTTAGTGGAACTCCCCGCGATGGGATCTCCTGGGCGCACGGTTTCCAATGCGGCCGCCAGGTGAGCCCAGCATCCGAAGGCATCCACATCCACCAGGTCGAATTGGCGGTTTGAGGCCTGGCCCGCTTTGGACGGCGCCTTTTTGTTTGTCCCAAGTCCCAACCGAAAGCTATGGAATTGGTCGCCCAAAGAAGCTCCGAATCGGGTCGTTTGGCTTGCAGCTGCAAGAAGGGTTCGCCTGAATTGGTTCCTGGGGTTCGATTGGGGCTGCCGCCTGGAAGGGTCTTGCAACCGCATTTCTGCATTGCCATGTGTTTTTCTCACAACTTGAGAGGGAAACCAGGTTCTTTCAAGGCTGGTTTCAACTTGAAGGCTTCATTGCCGTGGCAACAAATTGAAAGGGAAACCAACTCGATGGTCGGACCAACCTTGCTTCCTGGCCATGGTCATGGCCAGGTGCCGCTACCCTGCCTGGCAGTAACCCAGCATGGATTTGGACTCCCAGTGCGTGGCCCGCCAGCCCTTGGCCGCAGAAGCCGAGTCTTTGTCGGCCAACATCTCCGCCTCGGGTTCAGCGGGGCCCCTTGGTTCAAGCCTTGCGGCGGATGGTGGCGAAATCCCTTCGCACCACGAAATGAAACCGTGGTTGCAACCAGAACGTTTGTTGGTACAGGGGATTCATCAGACACCAGGATTCATTGGGTGGTGCACCCAACCGTCCATCCACAGTGTTTAGTCCCATCTTCTTTACGCAACCTTCTGGCTTCTCTTGAAGAACCGGAGTTGGCTCAAACAAGATCTGTGCAAACCTTACCTCTGCGGCTTGTTGCACCCTCCGGTCGGTGATTCTCCCACCTCGTCTTGCCAGCCCGGATGGTCACCACCCTGGCGCCCATGCAGGCTCAGGCCCTCCTCTGGAGTTTTCGCATTTTGGCTTTTTAAGAATAGTGGTCCCTAAACTGGATGATTCGGGTGGGACCTTTTCTTTGCGGTTTTCCTTGTGGCTTTCTCTTAAAAGCACAAACAAGGGGGTGCCCTTGAAAAAATAAAGAAAAAGAAGAAGAAGAAGAAGAAGAAACAAAAAACGGTCTCCCATTAATTTTGAGGAACTGATTGGTGTCCTTTCAAGTTATTCTAAACCATGACAGGTGTGTTTCTCCAACCTCAACAGGTGCCCCTTGACATGACTCCCTTGATTTGACCCAAAAGCCCTCTAAACCGACCCGAAACACATATTTTATGACACCGGGCCTCAAACACAACCGGTGCCAAAAACCTCCATGCGTCCGTCAGTTTTTTGAGGCTCCCCGTGGTTGCCCCAAAAAAAGCCGACGAGCCGCCGCCCGGGAGCCTCAAAATCTCTCCTTGAGGCGCCAGGACCGCGCCGGCGCCGCCCACTCCGGCAGCAACTGGCCGCAGGGCCGATCGCGCGCGGACGCCGAGCCCCCGGCCGCGGCTGCGGCCGCGCGGAGGTTCCTCGGGCACGGAGGTCGCTGTGGGAAGGGCTGGGGACCCCAGAGTCCTTGAGGCGTCCCTTTAAAAGCCACCCAACGAAAAGGTGGCATGGTCGCTTTTTTCTTAGGGTAACCGTTTTGTGGGTGGTTCTAAAGAGAAACAGAAGACCCTTTTTGCATGGGGCGCCCTGAAAAGGACGAGCCACCCATAGATGTGTTGATGATGTTTAGCATTTGTTTTTATCAAGTACAACCGTTTTTTAACAAATCCCAAGTACAAACCCAATGTGCGGATTTGTTGGGGAAAAAGAACAAAACACACGGCACGACCATAAGGAGGGTCCCCAATTGAAGTTCAAAACCAGACTTGTCAGGAAAGGCTCCTTTGGTGCCAGCAGCCCCCGATTTCGGGATGAACCTAGTCAGAATTTCCCCGCCATTGTGATCCAGTTCGAGTAGGGGTTGAAACACCAGGTGCGAATGGTGAGTGTTTTTTTCTTTTTGCGGGGAGGCCCTTTTCTGGTGGTTTAGGGAAACCAACAAAACACCAAAGCTGCTTGGAGGGCCCCGATCCTAAACCCGACGAGGCACCCATATGGTCGTCCGAACACCGGTGGCTCGTTTTTCAAGCTTCGGACCCCCCAAGCTGTCGTCGGTTTTCATGTTGGCTTGCTTTCGAACCACCAAAAAAAGGCGGGCCTTCTCCAAAAAGGACACGCCCATGCCAAGAACCAGGATTCCCCAGCACAAGGTCGTGCACGTCCTGGTTGGCCTCATTCGCCCACACAAAGTCCACGCCACCTCACGGCGGTTTTCAAAACTGCGCGCCATGCGTTTTCCTTCTTCCAGGTCCGGGAGCTGCAGCACTCTGAGAGCTGCCGCTTCTTTGCACCAGTGGAAAACCCTCCCGGCTGCCATGGGCACTGTGCCTCCACTTGGGTCTCAACGAGGGCGCCCGAAATGCTCGCGAGGTCCTCCTTGTTTTCCATTGAAAAAAAACAAACAAACAGGTGGGTCCCAATGAAAACAAAGGACGAGCCACCCGCACCCGTGATAGAGCATCCAATTTGTTGGAGCTCATCATTTGGGCCTGTCTCAAAACAGGGGTACCCAACAATGATGGTTCAGTTTTCATTTTGGCTTCCCTGCAAACCAACCCTAACAAAGGGTACCCTCACACCAATTAACATGGAACCTGACCTTCGGGACCCGGTCCCCTTAAGATAGAAAATGGTCCAAGCCAGAAGTTCCATGTGAAAAGGGTGGGAGGGTACCCCCCAAAAAAGACAGGGTACCCAAAGAATGATGGCGAAGTCTTCTTTTCGGCTTCCCTTTTTTCACCAACCCTTTACACCGGGCACCCCCAAAGACGACGGGCCGCCCCAAGTCGCTTTCCGTCGCTTTCCGTCGCTTTCGCCCGGCCTTCCAGCAGATACCGCGCGGCGCGCACCCCGCAGCCGGCGAAGAGCTCCAGCACTGAGCAGTAGCCCAGCCTTCGGAGGCTGCTGGCCTGACGTAAACGATGCACCTGGAAGCGCCCCATAAAACCAGCGAATTGTGCTGAAAAAGCATATGTTTGCTTAAAAACAACATGAAAACTCGGTTGAAAATACAAATGTTTGGATAAAAACAAAATGATGGACCCCTCTGCTGGTTTCTATGAAAAAGCGGGGGAGGGCTCATTGTGTCCCCAATTCACGGAGAAACTTGCGGCGCTTGCTTTAGCGTGGTTTGCTTTACTTTGCCTGCCTGCCTGTCTGCTTGCCTGCCTGCCTGCCTGCCTGCTCGATTGCTTGCTTGCTTTCGTGCATGCGTGCGTGCGCGCGCGCTTTTGCCGGCTTGCTCCCGCGCTTTTGCAAACCCAGCGGTCCAAGAGCATCCAAGCGGCAGCGAGCACACCGAGATCCCGGGCAGGCTGCGCCTCTGCTCGAAAGAAAGCCGCTGAGGTCAGCTGGAGGGCGAGACTCCTCTCCTGCCCCGGATATGGCTTTGCTTCCAAAAGGACCTGGGGCAGTTTGTTTGTGCCCAGCACTCGCCTGTTGCAAACGCAAACTCGCAATATGGTTGAAAGGCGACACCAAAGACTGGCAGCGCGCTGTCATGGTGTTCTTAGGCGGGACCCTTACAACGGTTGTCCAAAATCCCTTCAAGCGGGCAAATAACCACCTGTTGTCCCACACCTCGCTGGAATTGATGTTGCATAGTAGTAGTCAAACCCAAGGCTAAGCCTGTCAAAACCTCTGTCCCGCGGCCAAACATTCTTGGGCCCAACAAGCTAGCGGAAAACTTTTTGCAGCACGTTAACCCTGTGGCAGCTGCAAGGCAGTATATGTCAGTTTTTGCGCTGTACAAGACATCTGCACACATCAGCGGCCCATAAAGTATACACATCTCTCACATGGCTTTCATGCAACCACCACCTCGGAGGAAGCTGCTCTCATTCGCCAACAGTGCAGCCAGCTGTACTGCAGCTGCTGCTGTGAAAAGTTGCGCAAGCTTTTGATGGCCATACGCTACCATCGAAACGAATAACTTGAGACTGTTGCAGGAGCTGACTTAGTTCATGTCAACTTTGTTGACCTGACTTTCGCAGCTGGCAAGAAAATGGCCATCCAAACCATCCAAATCATCCAAGCATTCTCTCCTATACATCTCACGTTTCCTGATCCCAGGGTCCAATCACGCAGCTCGTTCTGGATAAGTGCTGATGGCGATTTCAAGGTCAACCACGATGCTCCACAGAGATTTGCCTAATCGGTGCCCTTAAAAGTGTACACTCACGGATCACCGCACTACATCATGCTACACACGGAAGATTGCGCTGAGCGATTCTTCAAGTGGCGCTTCCCACCAGCTTGACGAGGCACAAGATCTTCCTTAGCATCAGCGATGTAGCTGTGCCAGCTATGCCAAAAATAATGCAAAGAACAGGAAGCTTCAAGACCTATATACAGACAAGCAACTACTCTTGCAGCTACTCCAGCAGCTACTCTAGCAGCCACTCTCC
>CAUJNA010003209.1:655431-660431 GCA_963377175.1 Effrenium voratum
CGCAAACAAGAAAGGCCCGTCTGCCTAAGCTCAATCGTTCCACAAAAGTCTGCCCCTTTTTTCCAGTGGGGCAGCCCAGAAAGCCAAGCTGGACATGTCCGAGGATCCCCTTCTTTGCTCCTCAACAAGGCATCTTCTCTGCACGACACCCCTCCGCAAACGAGAGCCCGGTATGGGCTTTTCCGGAGCTGGGAGAAACGGCGCTCGAGCCACTGTGCCGGTTGGATGTATGATCAAATGACTCAGAGGACTCGAATGATTCTGAGGGCGGTCTTCTTTGTCAATGCTTCTCATGGTTTACTTAGAGTTTGTGACAAAAGAGGGTTCTTCAGCCTGATGACTGGAGTTTTGTTGAAGTTTGCACTATAGGGAGTTGGAACCTGGCAACTCAGCACCATGTATTTAAAAGACATTGAATGATACAGATGCTATATGTGCATATATATATAGGTATATATGCACATGTTTGCCCCCCTCATCTGCATTTCTGTCTGAAAGGAGTTTCAGCTGCGACTGCCAAAGCCAAATGTCCTTGTACCCCAGGAGCGCATAGACTGCACGTTTTACGACACATGGACTGCACATGGATTGGGCGTGCGACGTTGGGAAATCGAAGCGTTTTGGACTCAGCTGGACTCGGCGAATCCTGGGATTGTCATACCACTGGGAAGCCAAATGACCCCAGCGCAAGGATAGACCAGCTGATGGGGCGCCAGTCTTTCGTTCATGTGACTTCTTGATCAAAATCCGTGACAGTCCATCCGCTCCAGCTACAAAGTGCTTAAAACAAATGATTCTGGTCGTTACTTTCTACGAGTCTCTATTCACATCGTGGACTCTGGCAGTCGACGTATGGATCATTCCAGAGCTATGAGATCTTGCTTTCAACCAAGCAGCCTGCCATGTCAGGGATGACTCAAGGCAGGTTCTCAACAGCGGGAATTTCGATGTCATGACGCTGGTCACCAAGAATGTCATCAAAAAGTCAAGGATGCTGATGCTGTGAAAAGACGCTACAGCTCAAAAGCTCAAGGGTCAGCCTTCGAATCTGAGTTGGTAGCACTAATAATGAAATGCCATAGCATGGCGTTCTTCATTGCTTCATCATCAACCCGTGGCGATTGTTTGCTTCTGATTCCTGGCGATGTTTGGCGATTGCTGCAAAAATGTACAAGGCTCAGACAAAAAACAACAAAAAACACAAAAAAACAAACAAAAACACATACAAAAACACATACAAAAACACACAGACAAATCAAACAAAAACACCGACACGCAAACACGCAAACACACACACACACACACACACACACACACACACACACGCGCGCGCGCGCGCGCACACACACACACAGAGAGGTCATGCGGATTGGAAGCTGGACGCGAGCTGAAGCTACACGCAGGTACTTGCAAGCCCCGCCTGTCTCAGCACACTCCGCACCTTCCGTTGCCATGCAATGGCTACGCCTCCCGCGCAAGCCACTCGAAATGCGATCTGAAAACACACAAAACAACGGGGGAAGGGGAGGAACATGTCTGGTTGGGCATTGAGTCACTGAAGCGGAAAAAGGTGCTGATGGCTGTTTGTGGGATCCCTCCCTTGCACGCCGGCTGCGTGACTTTCGATGTTCGCGCCTGCGACAACAGAAGCCGCAAGGCAAAAAGCATGAGGCATCCATGTCTGCCAGCGTGGCAGCATACCACAAGCGGCGAAATGGAAAATCTGGCTTTGGCATGCTTTGATAAAATGTGCAGGGGCTTGCTTGTGTCGGGATTATCTTGCGTGTTCGCTGCTTGCTAGTCAAACGCATTTTGCATTGCAACTTGGCTCGGCAAGTACCGATTCTGGATGCCTGAGATATGGGCATGCGAACTTCTGGCTCAGCTGGTCAAACAAGCTTGAGCCAGTGTCGAACCGGTCGTTTCACTGGAGTCCAAGCCACTTGGTGCGCCTCATGGAGCCAATCAGCACAGGCATCCAAAGCTGTTGAGAAGCTGTAATAGAATTAAGATGCAATCGAATCGAACATAGAACTGAAAGAACCTATGCTGACATCCAGAAACCAACCTGCGCAGCGGCACAAACTCCAACAGGCACCCGCCTTCCAGCTTTGTCAGCCTGGAATACAATCAAGGAGGATCGCATTCTGTGTTTGCTTCTCTTGCAACTCTCGCGATTCAGCACGCAGCATCGAAAAACTGACAAAGCCGAAGCGCCTCATGCTTGCGTCTCCAGCATCCAACCTGTCGCTGCTTGCGGCAATCTGATGCGATTCGGTAAAATCCTGTGCGCTTCGAAATCGGCCACCCGCAAACACAGCGCCTGGCGACGCAACTCGCAGAACGGTCATGCCATGCTGTCGGGGTGCCTATGCGATGCTTGGCTTGAGGCTTGAGGGCTTGGTTTCGGTGAAAGCTGATGAGAGGCTGGTGTCGTCAGTGGTGCATCATGATATCCTCTGTTCTTGCACGGCCTTTCTGGTCTCAGTTTCTGACCTGCACAGCTCGGCCCACGACAAATGCATCTGCCATGAACAGCTTGTACCCTACGCAAGTGTGGCAAGCCAGAAACATTGAAACAAGTCCCAGGGCGAACAGACAAACAGGCAGTACCCCGACATGCCGCTTGCCGGCCCCTGTTGTTTCTCCCGACGGATGCTTCTGTACAAAGCCATCCTTCGTCCGCGCTTTCCGGTTCCAATCGGTCCTTTGGACGTTGGAGTCGCCACCATCTCTTCAAAAGAGAAAAAAGATGTGACCAGGTATGTGTCATAGGGGCACATATTGGTGTCCATCTGATTTCCCTAGCCAACCTGCAAAGGGTGCCCTCAAAAGACACAGACCTGCAAAAAACAAATCGGGCGCGATCCGGCTAGAGTTCAGCCCCTGTCGATCGAGAAATAGTGCGATCGGCTTGGGCAACCTTGTGGGTCGCAAATGGTGAGGCCTCTTGAAACAAAATTGCACCAGCATAGACCCCAGATAGCCCAAAACAAGTCGCAAATCACTTTCGCCTCTTTGTTGGAAGCTGGAACCCCCATAGCTTTCAGCTATCTGGGCAAAAAGAATGCAACCAACCAAAGCTGCAAGTCGCGATGTCTTGACGCTTGCACGAGCCAAATTTCAAGGCAGGCGCCTGGTCTCTGCCCGCGACCGCATCTGCCTGGCAGCCCGTCAACGGCTCATTTTTCGCGGCCCAAGCATTTGGGTCCGTCTAAAAAATGGGGGGGGGGGGGGGGAAGGTTCCCCAGGCAACAAAAATTTGGTGTTTTCTTCTCATTGTATGTCTCAAAATACAGGAAGATGATGATAATTTGTGTGGACCATTTCAGCGACCAGCCTCTTTGTGTCCGGCTGCAGCTTTTTGGCCACCTCCGCCAGCACCGCCAAAGGAAGGCCTAGCGGCACCCTCTTAACTTTCTCACGGCGCCTTCCCTCTCATCACCGGTGGTTGTTTTGTTGCTATCATCCGTCTTAGACTTGAAGAGCCATGCGTGAATGGACGCAACGCGCGACTCATGGCGTCATGGTGCCGGCGATGCAAGGCAAGGCAAACAAAAACAGTGCGGCTCAAGTTCTTGAGCAACTCTCCAGCAACAAGTTTGAACGGCGCGTGAAGCGAGGTTGTCAACACACTTGAGCACCGCTTCTCGGCAACACAGCCAAAGCACGCAGAAGTCGCCAACGTCACCCTTGGCCCAAAAGCTCAAAAAACGATCGAGCGCGCTTGGGGGCGGCAGTGACACTTCTCCGAACCATCCCCCAGCGGCTCTGAAACGTGGCTCAACACTTCGCGCAACCTGAATGACACTCTTGCGCACCCTTATCGGCATGGCCAGGCGGTGCTACGCAAAACTCCTAAGCGTCGCAAGCTGACGGCCAAAAAGCCAATGGCACAACAGCGCAACAGCCACTACACTGCACCCTGAACGCCAGCGCTGTTCACAGCTTGTGCCAAAGCTGGCTGAGATGGTTGAGGGACCAGGCGCCTTTGCATTTTCTGCTGTAGTGGCCGTGGTACAGAAGGGGGACTGCTTTGGTCTTTTGTGCCCTCCATTCCGCAGCTGCAGGTCGAATTCTATGATTTATGCTTCAGGGATAGCCTTTACCTCCTTTCGCGGTTAGCTCGGTCGACCTCGTTGGGTGCAACATCAAGCGAGTCAAGGGGCAGGGCAAACTCATGGCAATCGAAGCAAGACGTGCGCTGACACTTTTAGCCCATAGGAGCAAAGGACCAACGCTCTTTGAAGAGGCTGCGATGAAGGCGCCCTGAGTCCACTGAGCCACACTTTTCAACTTGAAAGAGTCTCGCATCGCTCAGGAGCAGAGCACTTGACCCAACCTGAAGCAGTAACCAAAGGAGAGGAAGGATTCACCAAATTCCATTGGGCAGTTTTGCAGCAACTGTACTGTCACACTCCTGAGCACTTTTCTTCATTGAGACTTTCTTGGCTTAGGAACAGTAAATCTTTGCGGCAGAATGACACTGCGGAGAACGCGAATCTGCGGTTCAATGTGAGTTTGAGCCCTGTCCCTGTTGAACATTGCGACGCAAGTGAATTCGGCAATCGAACCTCTCTCTGGGTAAGGGATTCTGCGCCATCTGTGAAACATCGCCATGCCTGCGCTGAGCTCCTTCGTCTCCGGCGGAGTATAGGCTAAATGTCCTTGGCTCACAGAAATGTCTCGTGGCAAAAACTAGCGAGGGACGAGTTGAGTGCCAGTGGCAACCAAACAGGTGACAGGTTTGACGGGAGAAGTGGCAACTCTGCAAGCAACTCTGGCGCTTTGTCAAGCTTAAGTGCCACCAAGCTTCGATGCAAGTCCTGGACATCCTTCCCCAACTGCTCCAATTGCTCCTAAGTGCTCATGAACAATTGCAGCCCGCAAGTCTTGGACTGCACGCCTGCAAGTCTTCGACGCCCTCCTTGTGCCCTTTCAAGATGCCCTCGTACCTCGCATCGAGACTGCCGAGCCTTTTCCGCGAGCGCGCGCAATGG
>CAUJNA010003209.1:667931-692931 GCA_963377175.1 Effrenium voratum
GGTGTTCCTTTACACCAACCCCAAAAAGGATACTGAGCCTCAAAGAGCACAAATGGCACCAGCATTTGATTTCGTATGCAAAGGCCTCATGTGCATGGTCCGGCTTTCGCGCCGAGACTTCAAAGGCCATAGTGGCCGATGGAAGAAAACCCACGGCGTTCAGTGGAAGATTGGTGCAATTCGCCAATCAAAGGTGCAGAAGCTGTAGCTGCTTTGCTGAATTTGTCTGCTTCTTTGTTTCTTTCTCCTTTGGGTTGATACCGATGCAGGAAGTCCCCCCCCAAAAAAAAAATGGACGGCAGTTTTGAAGCTCCACTTTCGGTGCGCGACTTAGATTTGTCAAAAAGCAGAAGCTGCGTTGGGGCCGTGCGCAGAATTTGGCCCTCAGCCTCAAACAGCAGAGGCATATCACAGAGGTTGCGACTTCCTTCGTGTCTCGGAGAGACTTTGGGATTCAGAGAATCAGAGAGGCGTGGATTGGGAGAAAGATCCGAAAGGTGCCACCTTGGTTGCTGTTGACCCCTCTGTTGACCCCTCTGTTGACCCTGGTTGCTGTGCCCTTTGTGGGTCCAATTCAACCGGAATAGGCCCAAAGCCCAGGTTCAGGACCCTGAGGAAAGCTGAATCTGGGGACAAAGGACAAATCCGGGAGCTGGTTGGCTCAAGTCTTTTTGGGGGCTGGTACCCATGTTGCTTGGTGGTTTTACAGGGAAACCCACCGGAACACCGAAGCCGTTGCGAACCCTAAAAAAATCGGCCACGCCCAGGCGGATTTTGGACATCCACGGCGAAGCAAACTTCGCCCGAGGGGCGAAACGACATCGAAGCTATCTGCACGGCCGAGCGATTCATTGCCGGAGTTCAGAAGGTTGCCAATGCTGCGCAACCTTGCTTCTCTGACGTACAAAACCCCATCAAAGTGTTTGGTTTCCTTTTACTGTCCCGAAAAAAAGGCATCCAAAGATTCCCCCGTTTTGAGACAGACTCAGCTTCCCTCAAAAAGGGGAGACTTGGATTGGTGGTTGGAGGTGTGGAGGGTTTCCCAGTCACCCAAACCAGGAGTTCAAATCCCCAAACCAATCCAAACCACCAAAGTGGGTAACCGGGGTAACCTGAACCGTATTACACCTGATGGATATGTTGTTCATTCGGTAATCCATCCTAATAACTTATTAATTGATTTAGTTGTTGGTATAATGTCAATTTCACAGGTGTGTATATATAATATTATATATGTACAAATCCAGCATAGACCCCGCACCTCCCTATCAGCACCCCCGCACCCCCGCCCCCCCCCGCCGAAGAGCGCACCAAACAGCAACCCGGCCGTCAATCTTGCAAAATTGCAGCGCGGATTTTCACCAGCAACTCCAACAGAACCCCAATCAGCATCCCAATGCAGCACCTGCACCAGCACCCCGAACTGCATAGCCCCTAGCACACACCGTCAATCTCGCAAGTCACTTTCCCCTCTTTCTTGGAATCTAGAATCCCGACAAATGGCTGTTCGCTACCCGGGGGGAAAAACTCTGCGAACAAGACAAAATCCTCCACATAAATGACTTGTTCGCCCAAGAGAACTGGGTATCTTTGAGGGGCCTGAGGAATTTGCGGGAAATTTACAGAGTCACCCATGCCCCTCTTAAATGGACCGTAGACTCCTGGAAAATTTGACCGAACCCGTAGTTTACTGTCAATTAGAAAGGGACAAAGGGGACTCTCGAAATGTTCAATTTCTGAAAACCAGGGGCCTCTCTCATTCATGTTCATGAAGAGTTTACCAAATTTTGACAGTGGCACACATTTGATGATTCGGTGCTACCGATCAAAGTGCACCAAGCGCTAGGGCACAGGGCGGAACTCCAAACAAAAAGGCGTGCAACACAGGGTTTGCAAAAAAATCCTCTAAATCAGCTCAAGGTGATTTTGGGAGTGGCCCACATGTAGCCTTTTTGAGACTTCTCTCTAGCAAACTACGGGGCACTTCTCCTGTTCAGACCCGGTTTTCGCAGTACAAAGTTGAAACACAGGAACAGACGCCTTCGCCACGGGCATGAAAGCTTGTTCAATGCATAGATCTGCATCCCTTGCAACCACCTTTTTCCGGTTCAACCAGCATTTCCTGGCCTTCTTGGCATCTGGATTTGTCTCATCTGAAATGGCTTCTCCCTTCTTCCCTTTAAAGCAACACCAGAACCTCTAGCTCCCTTCCCGAGACATGAGTCATACTCGAAACCCAATATGAAAATGGTCTACCCAGAACCACGCTTCAAGAATCAAGAAAGGTGTTTATTTCACGCAGCTTGGACTCCCCGCCATCCTTGCCGCACAGATTTCTGAAAATGGTCATGGGTTCCCACACAGATGTCTGGCTGGGCAACCCATGAAACATGGTCCCAAACCCACTGAAACCAAAAAAATCAACCTGGCTGACCTTCACGACGCCCGAAAAATGGTCATGGGTCCCCAAACCCACTGGAACCAAGCCACCCTGGCAAGGGGATTCTCCCCGAACCAAACCACCGATCCCCGCGTTTCGGCTTTGGAGCACGTCCGCTCGCACCCGTCCGGGGCGCTTCAGCAGCAGCGTGGACAGCGCCTGGCAGCCTCGCGCCGCGGAGACGCAGCGGCTGAGCTGCCGCACCTTCTGGGAGAAGTCCTGGAGCCTCGGAATGCCAGGGTCGGTTTCTTTTCTGTTTCTTAGTTTTGTCTTGTTGTTGTTGTTGCTGCTGCTGCTGCTGCTGCTGCTGCTGCTGCTGCTGCTGTTGATGCTGTTGTTGTTGTTGTTGATGCTGTTGCTGTTGCTGTTGCTGTTGCTGTTGCTGTTGCTGTTGCTGTTGCTGTTGCTGTTGCTGTTGCTGTTGCTGTTGCTGTTGCTGTTGCTGTTGCTGTTGCTGTTGCTGTTGCTGTTGCTGTTGCTGTTGCTGTTGCTGTTGCTGTTGCTGTTGCTGTTGCTGTTGCTGTTGCTGTTGTTGTTGTTGTTGTTGTTGCTGCTGCTGCTGCTGCTGCTGCTGCTGCTGCTGTTGTTGTTGTTGTTGTTGTTGTTGTTGTTGTGGTTGTGGTTGTGGTTGTGGTTGTGGTTGTTGTGGTAGTTGGTGTGATTGTTGTGGTGGTGGTTGTTTGTTGTTTGTTGTTTGTTGTTTGTTGTGGTTGTTGTGTTGTTTGTTGTTTGTTGTTTGTTGTTTGTTGTTTGTTGTGTGTTGTTTGTTGTTTGTTGTTTGTTGCTTGTTGTTTGTTGTTTGTTGTTTGTTGTTTGTTGTTTGTTGCTTGTTGTTTGTTGTTTGTTGGTTGTTGTCTGTTTTTGTCGTTTGTTGTTTGTTGATTGTTGTTTGTTGGTTTTTTGGTGTTGCTTGGTGCTTGTTGTTTTTTGCTTGTTGCTTGTTGCTTGTTGCTTGTTGCTTGTTGTTTGTTGTGTCTTGTTTGTTGTTTGTTGTTTCTTGTTTGTTGTTTGTTGTGTGTTGATTGTTTTTGCTTTTTTGTTGTTTGTTGCTTTTTGTTTGTTGGTTGGTGTGTGTTGCTTGTTGTTTGTTGTTTGCTGGTTGTTGTTGTCTTTTGTTTTTTGTTGTTTGTTGTGTGTTGTGTTGTTTGTTGTTTGTTGGTTGTTGTTTGTTGGTTGTTGTTTGTTGGCTGTTGGTTGTTGGTTGTTGGTTGTTGTTTATTGTTTGTTGCTTGACTTTTGTTGCTTCTTGTTTGTTGTTTGTTGGTTGTTGGTTGTTGGTTGTTGGTTGTTGCTTTCTTGCTTGTTCTTGCGTCATTGTTTTTCGTTTTTGTGTTTTCTTTCATTTTCTTTTTCGGAATGGCAAGGGAGGTTCCCCCCCCCCTTTTGGCTTGGGCTCACCCCAAAAAGAGCCAACTAGGTGTTTATCATATGCAGAAACCGTGAAACCCCCAAAGCTTTGGCTTCCACCCCAAAAAAAAACACACAGTTGCTTGTCATATGGAGAAGCTGTTTCCCCCTTTGGCTCCCCTACAAGAATACCAGCCAACAAGGATTGTATCATGAGAAAGTCCCAGACTTGGCACCCTAAATGAAAGCGGTTGCAAATAGGCCCTAGTGTCCACCATACGCAGGAAGGCCAAAATGATTAAAGGGGCATCGAAGCCCTTTTCAGGCTTCTTGTGAAGGGCCCTTTGATTCGTTGCGGCAGAAACGCCGTGAAGCACAGAGCGCCGTGCCTTTGGGGAACTCCAGAGCGTTTCGAAAAGAGTAGGTGCCCCGCTTTTTCCAACTTTGGTGATACAAGTGTCAAACTGGAAGGCGAGAAGATTCCAGCCTACAGCCCCCTTGAGCAGAGTTCGAGACCTATCAACAGCCCTGCACATGGGAAGGGCGCATTCAGCTCCTGAGACTCCAGCTCATCAGTCATGCCTTAGCTCAGACTCAACCATTTGGCCATGGGTCAAAATCCAAATCGTACCCCCAGTGAACATCCTATTCAATCCAACCACTAAAATAGGTTCTATTCACCTACCCCAAAATGGTACCATTGGTTTTGACCCACAGCCATTTCAGAAGTTCTGACGGACCTTTGGCTTCCCACTGCTAGTTTCTTGGAGAGGCCTTGTTTTGCAACACATCTCCCCATCGGGCAGCTTCTTTGACTGACAGGCGAGCAAGGCACGCAAATGTCCTTGAAGACCCAGCAAGCGCTCCATGCTGAACGGCATTGCCACCAGCCTTTCATCAAAGTGCCAGGTGTTTCTTCCGGATTTCAACACCAATCTGTAAAAAACTATGGAGCATCCAGCTTTTGGCAACGATCAGTTGCTCCAGGCCTTTTGTAGAAGCCTTCAACCTTTATATCCCACGAGTACTTCTTCTCCGCATCTTCCGCAAGAAGCCTCTGCTTCTCTTCCTTGGTGATGCTGCTGACCTCGGCAAAGAAGCAAAACACCGGGCCCATAGCAAGACATCCACATGGCGCTCGAAATGGTTGGGAGACAAGGCCTCAGAAGACACTCGGAACCACTTTAAGGGGCCCAGAAATCGGCATGAATGGCTGTGGGTCAAAAATATAAACCCAAAATGGAATCCTGGTAAATGGACACATGGACCAAAAAGCGGTCTCCTGGTTTAATTTTGACCCACACCCGAATGGAGCAGCACACAGGGCTCGCTTAAGCATCACCAGGGACCTTTTTTCCTGGGCCTTTCCGAGAGATTTGTCTCCTGCCTGCTGCACCAGCTGGTTAAAGCGATCCCTTTCGAAGGAAGAATCCTCGATGATGGCCTGCAAAACGCCCAGGCGCTCGTTCGAACTTGACTTTGGGTTCGGCAGCAACTCGCAAAAATGCGGGGGAAGGGATGCTCTTCTTTCCCAGCACCCTGTTAGCTTGCTTTATGCTTTGCATGGACATTCCCGCCCTGCTTCCGTGGCTACTGCTCAAGTGCCGAACCCTCCGGACCACTTGCAAGCGGCCTGGCGCCCAGCTCGCCTTTTTCCAATGCGAGATTGAGATTGGCAAAGAGCCTGGCTGAAATAACCCGCGCAGGCGGAAAGCGACGCGTGATAACTTGGAAGTCGGGATTCGGAGCAATTCCTGGACGGCAAATGGCACCTGGCCAGCTTAAGTACAGCACTCCTGTCCTCAAATGCTTTTGAAAAAGGATGAAAATCGTCGCCCAGCGTCAACCTGAACGGATCGGAGCCTCGGAGGATCACCTGCGCACGGGAAGATGAAAGCTCCCCCCCCCCCGCAAACTTGGTGTGACCCCAAGTTTGGTATGAGTTTCTTTGGATGCAGAAGAACCACTGCACGAAACGCAGAGGTCGCCAAATTTTTCCACATTTCGACTTGGTAGACGTAAACCCAGTGGTTCATTACTTTGCAAGGGAGCACCGCTGGAGTTTCCCCCCCCCCCCACCTGGTGCGGCAAACCTGGAGGTCCACGCGCCTTTCTCCGGTCCGGGTACCCGCAGAGCTCGCTGGCCGAACCAGCTGTGACGAGTCCTCGAACTTCAGCCCGTTCCGTTCGGAAGGAGCCAAAGATGCCTTAGTTCCCCAAGTCTTCCACTCCTTCATGCCAGAAATGGCTGTGGGTCACCAATGGGATCCCATTTTCGGGCAGGTGCACCACCCGGGGATTGAATCGGATGTTTACTGGGAGTACGATTTGGGTTTTGACCCAGGGCCAAATGACTGAAACCAGTGCAGAAAGCCGAATATCTCAGGAACCATATGGCTGGGAAGCGCCGAGATTCACAAGGCTGCTCCTGTGAGCACTCTTCCATTTGCCAAGCAAGCGTCGACATCGGCGCAGTCGAAGCGTTTTCCTTGGGAGTCCGTTTGGAGTCCAAAGATTCCGCGCGCACCGAGTCGTTTTTGCCGCCCCACGCAGCTGGTGTCGGCTGATGCGTGGAGCTCTGGCTCGGCTGAAATGCTAAGCCCAGCAACTCATCTTCACCGTCACAGTCCTCCTCGTCTGACTGCGGCAAGTCTCCCAAATTCACAAAGCCAGTGCCTTTGCGTGAGGCTTTCTGCCGCGACGGAGAGGAGTCTTGCACTTCCTTGCCAAAGCCAACTTGCCGCTTGGACGCAGCTGCTGCTGTCATGCTTGCAGCCGGTTTCTTCTCCTCTTCGTCCTCCTCCTCATCTGACAGCGGCAAGTCTGCCATATTCACAAAGCCAGTGCCCTTGCGCGAGGCTTTCTGCCGCGACGGAGAGGAGTCTTGCACTTCCCTGCCAAAGCCAACTTGCCGCTTGGACGCAGCTGCTGCTGGCATGCTTGCAGCCGGCTTTTCCTGCTCTTCGTCCTCCTCCTCATCTGACAGCGGCAAGTCTGCCATATTCACAAAGCCAGTGCCCTTGCGTGAGGCTTTCTGCCGCGACGGAGAGGAGTCTTGCACTTCCCTGCCAAAGCCAACTTGCCGCTTGGACGCAGCTGCTGCTGGCATGCTTGCAGCCGGCTTTTCCTTCTCTTCGTCCTCCTCCTCATCTGACTGCGGCAAGTCTCCCATATTCACAAAGCCAGTGCCTTTGCGCGAGGCTTTCTGCTGCGACGGGGAGGAGTCTTGCACTTCCCTGCCAAAGCCAACTTGCCGCTTGGACGCAGCTGCTGCTGGCATGCTTGCAGCCGGCTTTTTCTCCTCTTCGTCCTCCTCCTCATCTGACGCCGGCAAGTCTGCCATATTCACAAAGCCAGTGCCTTTGCGCGAGGCTTTCTGCCGCGACGGGGAGGAGTCTTGCACTTCCTTGCCAAAGCCAACTTGCCGCTTGGACGCAGCTGCTGCTGGCATGCTTGCAGCCGTCTTTTCCTGCTCTTCGTCCTCCTCCTCATCTGACAGCGGCAAGTCTGCCATATTCACAAAGCCAGTGCCTTTGCGTGAGGCTTTCTGCCGCGACGGAGAGGAGTCTTGCACTTCCCTGCCAAAGCCAACTTGCCGCTTGGACGCAGCTGCCGCTGGCATGCTTGCAGCCGGCTTCTTCTCTTCCTCCTCCTCCTCATCTGACAGCGGCAAGTCTCCCATATTCACAAAGCCAGTGCCTTTGCGTGTCGCTTTCTGACGCGTGGGAGAGGTGTCTTGCACTTCCCTGCCAAAGCCAACTTGCAGCTTGGACGCAGCTGCTGCTGGCATGCTTGCAGCTGGCTTCTTCTCCTCTTCGTCCTCCTCCTCATCTGACAGCGGCAAGTCTCCCAGATTCACAAAGCCAGTGCCTTTGCGCGAGGCTTTCTGCCGCGACGGGGAGGAGTCTTGCACTTCCTTGCCAAAGCCAACTTGCCGCTTGGACGCAGCTGCTGCTGTCATGCTTGCAGCCGGTTTCTTCTCCTCTTCGTGCTCCTCCTCATCTGACAGCGGCAAGTCTGCCATATTCACAAAGCCAGTGCCTTTGCGTGAGGCTTTCTGACGCGTGGGAGAGATGTCTTGCAGCTCCTTGCCAAAGCCAACTTGCCGCTTGGACGCAGCTGCTGCTGGCATGCTTGCAGCCGGCTTTTCCTGCTCTTCGTCCTCCTCCTCATCTGACAGCGGCAAGTCTGCCATATTCACAAAGCCAGTGCCTTTGCGTGAGGCTTTCTGACGCGTGGGAGAGGTGTCTTGCACCTCCCTGCCAAAGCCAACTTGCCGCTTGGACGCAGCTGCTGCTGGCATGCTTGCAGCCGGCTTTTCCTGCTCTTCGTCCTCCTCCTCATCTGACAGCGGCAAGTCTGCCATATTCACAAAGCCAGTGCCTTTGCGGGAAGCTTTCTGCCGCGACGGAGACGAGTCTTGCACTTCCCTGCCAAAGCCAACTTGCCGCTTGGACGCAGCTGCTGCTGGCATGCTTGCAGCCGGCTTCTTCTCTTCCTCCTCCTCCTCATCTGACAGCGGCAAGTCTCCCATATTCACAAAGCCAGTGCCTTTGCGTGTCGCTTTCTGACGCGTGGGAGAGTTGTCTTGCACTTCCCTGCCAAAGCCAACTTGCCGCTTGGACGCAGCTGCTGCTGGCATGCTTGCAGCTGGCTTCTTCTCCTCTTCGTCCTCCTCCTCATCTGACAGCGGCAAGTCTCCCATATTCACAAAGCCAGTGCCTTTGCGCGAGGCTTTCTGACGCGTGGGAGAGGTGTCTTGCACCTCCTTGCCAAAGCCAACTTGCCGCTTGGACGCAGCTGCTGCTGGCATGCTTGCAGCCGGCTTTTCCTCTTCTTCCTCCTCCTCATCTGACACCGGCAAGTCTGCCATATTCACAAAGCCGGTGCCTTTGCGCGAGGCTTTCTGCTCCGACGGGGAGGAGTCTTGCACTTCCCTGCCAAAGCCAACTTGCCGCTTGGACGCAGCTGCTGCTGGCATGCTTGCAGCCGGCTTTTCCTGCTCTTCGTCCTCCTCCTCATCTGACAGCGGCAAGTCTGCCATATTCACAAAGCCAGTGCCTTTGCGCGAGGCTTTCTGCCGCGACGGGGAGGAGTCTTGCACCTTGCCAAAGCCAACTTGCCGCTTGGACGCAGCTGCTGCTGGCATGCTTGCAGCTGGCTTTTCCTCCTCTTCGTCCTCCTCATCTGACACCGGCAAGTCTGCCGTATTCACAAAGCCAGTGCCTTTTCGCGAGGCTTTCTGCTTCGACGGAGAGTTGTCTTGCACTTCCTTGCCAAAGCCAACTTGCCGCTTGGACGCAGCTGCTGCTGGCATGCTTGCAGCCGGCTTCTTCTCCTCTTCCTCCTCCTCCTCATCTGACAGCGGCAAGTCTGCCATATTCACAAAGCCAGTGCCTTTGCGTGACGCTTTCTGACGCGTGGGAGAGGTGTCTTGCACCTCGTTGCCAAAGCCAACTTGCCGCTTGGACGTAACTGCTGCTGGCATGCTTGCAGCCGGTTTCTTCTCTTCCTCTTCGTCCTCCTCATCTGACAGCGGCAAGTCTGCCGTATTCACAAAGCCAGTGCCTTTTCGCGAGGCTTTCTGCTTCGACGGAGAGTTGTCTTGCACCTCCTTGCCAAAGCCAACTTGCCGGTTGGACGCAGCTGCAGCTGGCATGCTTGCAGCTGGCTTTTCCTCCTCTTGCTCCTCCTCCTCCTCATCTGACAGCGGCAGGTCTCCCATATTCACAAAGCCAGTGCCTTTGCGCGAGGCTTTCTGACGCGTGGGAGAGGTGTCTTGCACCTCCCTGCCAAAGCCAACTTGCCGCTTGGACGCAGCTGCTGCTGGCATGCTTGCAGCCGGCTTTTCCTGCTCTTCGTCCTCCTCCTCATCTGACAGCGGCAAGTCTGCCATATTCACAAAGCCAGTGCCTTTGCGGGAAGCTTTCTGCCGCGACGGAGACGAGTCTTGCACTTCCCTGCCAAAGCCAACTTGCCGCTTGGACGCAGCTGCTGCTGGCATGCTTGCAGCCGGCTTTTCCTGCTCTTCGTCCTCCTCCTCATCTGACACCGGCAAGTCTGCCATATTCACAAAGCCAGTGCCTTTGCGCGAGGCTTTCTGCCGCGACGGGGAGGAGTCTTGCACTTCCTTGCCAAAGCCAACTTGCCGCTTGGACGCAGCTGCTGCTGGCATGCTTGCAGCCGGCTTTTCCTGCTCTTCGTCCTCCTCATCTGACAGCGGCAAGTCTGCCATATTCACAAAGCCAGTGCCTTTGCGCGAGGCTTTCTGCTTCGACGGAGAGTTGTCTTGCACTTCCTTGCCAAAGCCAACTTGCCGCTTGGACGCAGCTGCTGCTGGCATGCTTGCAGCCGGCTTTTCCTCCTCTTCCTCCTCCTCTTCATCTGACAGCGGCAAGTCTGCCATATTCACAAAGCCAGTGCCTTTGCGTGTCGCTTTCTGACGCGTGGGAGAGGAGTCTTGCACCTCCTTGCCAAAGCCAACTTGCCGCTTGGACGCAGCTGCTGCTGGCATGCTTGCAGCTGGCTTTTCCTCCTCTTCGTCCTCCTCCTCATCTGACACCGGCAGGTCTCCCATATTCACAAAGCCAGTGCCTTTGCGCGTCGCTTTCTGACGCGTGGGAGAGGTGTCTTGCACCTCCCTGCCAAAGCCAACTTGCCGCTTGGACGCAGCTGCAGCTGGCATGCTTGCAGCCGGCTTTTCCTGCTCTTCGTCCTCCTCCTCATCTGACAGCGGCAAGTCTGCCATATTCACAAAGCCAGTGCCTTTGCGGGAAGCTTTCTGCCGCGACGGAGACGAGTCTTGCACCTCCCTGCCAAAGCCAACTTGCCGCTTGGACGCAGCTGCTGCTGGCATGCTTGCAGCCGGCTTTTCCTGCTCTTCGTCCTCCTCCTCATCTGACAGCGGCAAGTCTGCCATATTCACAAAGCCAGTGCCTTTGCGTGAGGCTTTCTGACGCGTGGGAGAGGTGTCTTGTACCTCCCTGTTAAAGTTAACTTGTCGCTTGGACGCAGCTGCTGCTGGCATGCTTGCAGCCGGTTTTTTCTCCTCTTCGTTCTCCTCCTCATCTGACAGCGGCAAGTCTCCCATATTCACAAAGCCAGTGCCTTTGCGCGAGGCTTTCTGACGCGTGGGAGAGGTGTCTTGCACTTCTTTGCCAAAGCCAACTTGCCGCTTGGACGCAGCTGCTGCTGGCATTTCTGCAGCCAGCTTTTTCTCCTCCTCGTCCTCCTCCTCCTCATCTGACACCGGCAAGTCTGCCATATTCACAAAGCCAGTGCCTTTGCGCGAGGCTTTCTGCCGCGACGGGGAGGAGTCTTGCACTTCCTTGCCAAAGCCAACTTGCCGCTTGGACGTAGCTGCTGCTGGCATGCTTGCCGCCGGCTTTTTCTCCTCCTCGTCCTCCTCCTCCTCATCTGACAGCGGCAAGTCTGCCACATTCACAAAGCCAGTGCCTTTGCGCGAGGCTTTCTGCCGCGACGGGGAGGAGTCTTGCACTTCCTTGCCAAAGCCAACTTGCCGCTTGGACGTAGCTGCTGCTGGCATGCTTGCCGCCGGCTTTTTCTCCTCCTCGTCCTCCTCCTCCTCCTCATCTGACAGCGGCAAGTCTTCCATATTCACAAAGCCAGTGCCTTTGCGCGAGGCTTTCTGACGCGTGGGAGAGGTGTCTTGCACTTCTTTGCCAAAGCCAACTTGCCGCTTGGACGCAGCTGCTGCTGGCATTTCTGCAGCCAGCTTTTTCTCCTCCTCGTCTTCCTCCTCCTCATCTGACACCGGCAAGTCTGCCATATTCACAAAGCCAGTGCCTTTGCGCGAGGCTTTCTGCCGCGACGGGGAGGAGTCTTGCACTTCCTTGCCAAAGCCAACTTGCCGCTTGGACGTAGCTGCTGCTGGCATGCTTGCCGCCGGCTTTTTCTCCTCCTCGTCCTCCTCCTCCTCCTCATCTGACAGCGGCAAGTCTTCCATATTCACAAAGCCAGTGCCTTTGCGCGAGGCTTTCTGACGCGTGGGAGAGGTGTCTTGCACTTCTTTGCCAAAGCCAACTTGCCGCTTGGATTGGCTGGGTCCTTTCTCATCCCTTGCCTCCTCCTCTTCAGAAGGCGGCAAATCAGACAGGCTCATGATGCCATGCCGGGCATTTCCTTTTGGCGTGGCTTCATTCGCATCTGGACCATCCTGCGTGTGCTAAACTTGGTGAAAGGAAAGCCCGGAAATCAGCTATACCCTTATATGGCCGATGGCCGATGGCTCCCTCAATAGGAATCAAGTAATGGTTACGGATCCTGACCATGACCATCCAAGCGCGAATCCCAAGGAATCGGTCTGGTGGCACATGTCGCTGTGTCTTCTTTCTTGACCCTCCAAAATGGCCAGACGGCTTTCCTCTTGGCTTCCCTTTCAAACCCAGAAAACGCGGGGCTCCCCTCGACTCAGCTGACACACCCTTCGGGCCGTTCGGAAACCCCCCACCTGCCGCTTTGGCGAGGACGCGGAGGCGCTGGGCTCTTCCTCTTCGGAGTCGGGGAGGTCGGCCACCGTCACGAAGCCCGTGCCTCTCCGCTTGGCCTGGGGCGAAAAATTCCATCCTAGGCCCCCCCCTTTGTAGGGGCTGATTCCAACCTTTCTTTTCAACCATCATTCTTTCAAGAACCAGCCGTTTTCGCGGGGTTTCCGGAGGTTTGCTAGAAAGAAGGATCCCTGGAAAGCATGGGGAAGGTAGCCTTAGACCCCTAGCATTCATGAAACGCCTTCCATGTCTGAATGCCCTGCTGAGCATCGTTAGCCCTCCATTTGGCTGGCTCAAAACAAGACAAGAAAAGCCCAACATGGAACCTTGGTAGATCAAGAAGACAGGAAAAACCTGCGGCCTGCCCTTGCTCTTCAACACTATGAGCACCCATTTGAATAATCAAAACCCGGCATTAAAATGGTCTACCCAGAACCATGTAAAGAATTGAAAAGGCGACTGCACCCATTTATGGTTAGGAGTCTCCCTCCCTAACCTTCACCTACCCCGGGGTTTTGAGCCACGTGTTACCGCCTTCGGCACCTCACTGGCGCTGGCAGCACTGACGCCTGAAGCTGCGCCGGCGCTCGACCCGTCGCCGTTCACGTCCAACGCGAAGTCAACGGCGCGCCGGCCCTTCGAAAAATGGACCACCCATGCCGACCCCTCATGAATCAACTTCCCCACTACAGGGGGTTGCGGGGAATCAAAGCCTTTCCAGGCGAAGCCAGATCATTTTCACGGCCATTAAGCAGTGGACATGACTCAAGCGACCTCGCAAATGTTCCCTCCATTTTCTCGCCCGCCTTGGCGCCGGACACATGGGAAGAGGCGGCCGGCTCGGGCCCCGACACCGAAACCGAGGGCCCGGAAGCCTTGCTGCTTCTACACCACGAGAGCTTCCAGGGCCAGCGGCGCTCGCTCGTCTCGGGAGCCACCCTCCTTGGACGACTTCGTTTCGGCCCAGGAAGAACTCCTGCCACCTCCGCTGACGCATGGCACCCCATAAGGCCGCATTGAAGTCTGGCTCAGTCTCTACAACTCTTCCTCTTTCTCTCTTTCTCTCTCTCTCTCTCTCTCGAAATGTGCTCTTCAACTTGGGTGCACATCCGTGTTGTGGATGATGGCTCTGGCTGGATCTCTGTTCTGATCTCTGAGAACTGTGACTGTCGCAGCGGGCTGCCGTCTGGAGCCAAAGTGGAGCAAATGAACTCAAGTTCTCCGCTCGGCACACCCACAGAAGTCAGCGGGGTCCCAAAGCCCATTGGCTGTGGATTCTTCCAACACGCTCCTCAAGCTTTTACATCCTCACGAAGCGAGGTAGCAGGTTAAACCACCAACTCCAGCGTCCATTTGGGGAATCCGCTTAAGCGGAATCGGCTTGACACAAGCACCGCGGTTTTTTTTGTTTTTCCGGTTTCACATTGATCCAAGTGATGCGACTCTCTCGCTGGCCCTCCGGCGCACCTCCAAATCCAGGACACCCAGCTGCCTCAGGAACTTTTCGGCCAGGACTTCTCCATCAGACGCCTCACTGTGAGGCTACGATGTTTCTCTCGCGCTCCATGGAAGCTTGAACCCCCCTCCCCTTTTACTTGCGCGTCAAGATCGGCGACCACAAACACACCATGTCGTGCATGAGAAAAAAACTCGCATCTTAGCCTCATGGAACTGAAAACAAGACTCGTGAGCCATCCTGCTTGTGAAAGAGGGCGCCGAGGATCGCCATTCCTCAGACTCCGAGCTCGGAATCGGTATGTTTTCATTCGGACCGAGTCCCCAAGATTATCCAAAAATGGCCCAAGGGTTGCTGTCCTCGTATCCCTCTCACACCAACCTCAAGGGTACCAACTCAAAAAAAGAAAAGAAAAAAGGAAAGAGGAACGAGCCAACCATATTTCCACCGAGGTGCCCTTTGCTCGGCCAGCCTGATTTTCTGTCTCCTTAGCGAGAATCGCAGCATGAGCTCATGTGGCTAAGCTCGGGGTTCGAGGTGCGCTGAGTGCGGACGTGTCTCCACCCAAAGCTGAGCGCGCACCTCTGCCATGGGTCAAGCTAAGCGACACAATGTGATTGGCAGCGCGCCTTTTCGGTTTCGGGTGACACTTTGATGGCCGCGATCGTGTTCCTGACCACAGGGCGCATGGATTGGCAGTGGAATGCAGGCATCGAAAGAGGGATGCAGGAATGGGGACGGAGGCAAGGAGGGATCGATGCGCAGGAAGGCACGCAGGCAAGAAGGGACAATGGAATAGGCCAAAAGAGGGCCTGAGCCTGAATACGGTGGGCTCCACAAGCTACCCAAGTCCGAACTTCAATGTAGAGCAAGGAAGAGGGAGAAAGAGTTGGAGAGAGAGGAGGAAACGAGAAAGAGGGGGCGAGACAGAGATGAAGAGAGACCGGGAGAAAGAGAGAAAGAAAGAAAGAAAGAAAGAAAAAGAAAGAAAGAAAAAGGAAGAACAAGAAAGCAAGAAAGCAAGAGAGAAAGAGAGCAAGAGGGAAAGAGAGAAGGAAAAAATGCGAGAGAAAAGAGAGAGAAAGAAAAACATGGAGAGAGAAAACCACAAAGAGAGAAAGAGACAAAGAAAGAGAGAGAAAGAGAAAGAGAGAAAGAGAGACAAAGAGAAAGAGAGAAAGAGAGAAAGAGAGAAAGAGAGAAAGAGAGACAAAGACAAAGGAGAGGAAGAGAGAAAGGGGAGAGAGAGAGAGAGAGAATTAAAAAGAAAGGAAAAGAGAAAGAGAGAAAGAGAGGGGAAAGAGAGGGGAAAGAGAGGGGAAAGAGAGGGGAAAGAGAGGGAAAAGAGAGGGGAAAGAGAGGGGAAAGAGAGGGGAAAGAGAGGGGAAAGAGAGGGGAAAGAGAGGGGAAAGAGAGGGGAAAGAGAGGGGAAGGAGAGGGAAAGGCGAGGGAAAATAATAGAGAGAGAGAGAGAGTTACGGAGAGACAGAGAGAGGCAAGGGTGCAGACACAAAAAGCCCTTCAAAACTCATGGAAAAAGACAGACAGGCACGTGTCAAACCTCAAAATGGCACTTGTCATTTCGGTTTCCCTGCAGGCCATAACGACATAATGGAAAGGGTACCGACTCCACACCAGAGAAACTCCCAAGTCCTTCGGGGCATATCTTCAGAAATGGCGAAGACCTCCGCAAGCCTCTCCTCATTGATAGGCACATCCTGCGTTCGGCACGTTGAGGTGTAAATGGTTCCAAGGGGAGCCAAATCCAACCATCCTCTTGGAGTGGGTGCATTTAACGAAAACATGCAAGCATGAGAGCACGTCTTCTGGCCAATGTGGATCCTATCCACCTGATTCATTTGATACTGTGCTGCGGCGCATCTTGTTTCAAGCCCATCTTGCCTTCATGCAAAGTGGCCGAACCCAATAGAGACATGAACCTTGCAAGAAGGGTAGAAAGCCTTCCCTTTATCTAGCTCAGTCTTGCGGCCTGGGAAGTCAACCGCGCTTTGTCTTTGTGACACGCGTGTCGCGCTAACAAGGAACCACACCCTATATGTAGTTGCTTCGTTTTGGCTTCCGTCTCCGACTCTACCAAGCATTGCCGAAACCAATCCTCATATCTCTCATGCCTGGCGAACGCAGCTCGTCCGAGCCGGGCATGTTCTTGAGCACGAGGCCCAATCCACAAACAGGGGCCATGCTGGAGCCAAGGGGCACATGCAGCCCCCGCAAAAATTTCGGGGCTTTCCCCAAGGAAGGACCCAGAAGCGGGAGATGGATCTCACAGGCCGAGGCGACAGAAGAGTTCAGCCCTCGCCAGTGGGATGGGCTCATTGCGACCGCAAGCAATGCAACGACGGCTCCAAGATCGGTGGCCACAGCCTTGGGCTGCCGCATACCGCAGAGCACCCGCGGCCTCACGACGGGTTACCTGGTGAAAGTCGAGCAGCTACGCGCGCCCAAGAGGAGCTGCCAGGATCCTGCTCCTAGCCTTCCTTTCAAGCTTGGAAAAGGTTCATGCCAAAGGGCGTGCAAAGGCTCATCCAGCACTGCAAGCATGAGAAAACGCCCTCAAATGGAGCAGGTCGCTGCACACCAAACAGCTCAGGTAGGCCGAGGCGACATACTGGTTTCCTGTCCGCTCAAAGACCGCACTGGAAAGCATGGGTTACAAGCCAAGCACCACAGCATAACCACCGGCAGAAACACGGAAGCGTCGTGGCCCTGCAGGAGACGAGCACAGACATGTACGGCAGCGTCCAGCACAAAGCTTGCCGGAGCACGCAAACATGTCTTCCCCGTCTCACTTCGATAGTTGACCCCCAGACTGTACCCCAACCCCCCCCCCCCGAGGAATCCTTCTGGTTGTCGATAAACCAACCCAGGCCTTCTCACTTCGTCCTCAAATCAACGCCATCTATTGGGGTGTTACATACGGGGTCTTGGAGCATTGGGAAAAATACCTGCCCTTCCTCCAACTAACATGGCACCTGTGGGGAGGTACCTGGAAGACTCACTTCCTTTTGAGGGAGCCCCTGTCAGTTGCCATGTTAGTTGGAGAAAGGGTATTATTTTCTGGTTTCATGACAATGTCAGATCCGATTCGAATCCGGTCACGCCTCGTTCCTGAAGACAGAGTTCTCCAGCTGCTGGTCAAGCAGCCGCTTCCAGCGTAAAGGCTTGGCTTTGAACTTGCACTTCACTTCAGGACCTGAAACGATGTCGCAAGACCCAGAGCCATGAAAGAAGACGGCCAAACTTGTCTTCCTGCGAATCGCAGGCCCCCTGGCACCGTGACGTTTTATGTTTTTTTTCCCCGGGGGCGCTGCGTGAAGGCCAGGCGCAAACTCTCTCTCTCTCTCTCTCTCTCTCTCTCTCTCTCTTTGTCTCTCTCGAAAAGGAGCCGCTGAAATCTGTCAAGGCACGAGTAGGTGTCGCGGCGAAGCCTGCGCTGCTCTTTTCAGCGACCCCCGCACGACTCACAGGCTCGAAAAATAGAGGAAACCCTATGAATACTGGTTGACAAACTACCTCCCACCTACTGCTGGACTCTTTGCCAGGCAGGTTTCATTCTCATTTGGCTGTGTGTCAAAATGAATGTTACCCCCTGCTTCTGGTGGCGCGCACACACACACACACACATGAGTGGGTGTTTTCCAAGCGGCTCCCAACAGATTCTGAGCCGACACCACCCACCAAGCCGTGCGAGCCCCGCCCCCAGCGCCTGCCGCCTTGGCCTTCGCCTTTGTTTGGAGGGCTTATCAATGTGAACATTCGGAATCAAGCGCCAAAGCTGTGTGCTGGCAAACAACGCACCAGCTCCCGCCTTTCCTGCACCTTTGGGACCCTTCGGCCCTTTGACTCCGCTTGATGTAGCACCTGCGAGGAATACAGCTGCCATTGTGAGAAAACAATCAAGCCCGGCTACTCAACCATCTCACCGCCATGATGTAAGGCGGCTAGCTTCGTGCAAGCCGTGCTTCCTCTTAGGCATGTTGCGATCACAAGCACCTGCAGCGCGCTCATGTCTGCACCTTTTCGGATGGCACGCCGGCACCCTTGGCTTTTTCCATGCTGGCGGAAGCCAACTTGAACCACGTCGTGCCGTCCATGCCCGGGCATTGTCTGATTCACATCCCCAACGCCGCCCAAGCCTTGTACACCCTGTCCCTCCGGGGCTGGACCCGGCTGTTGAGGGCCCTGGCACGCTAATCAAATCTTCAACTCTGCCCATCTCCCACAACATGCAAACGGGAGTGCGAGCTGTACCCAAGCGGCCATCATTGGCTGAAAACAAGCAACGAGCCAGCTCCACCTTTCCTCCGGTGGGACCCTTCCCCTTCGGCCCCTTGACTCCGCTTGACGCTGGCTCGCCTGCGAGAAAAAAAAGCTGTCATTCAAGAAAACGAGGGAGCGTGGTCAATCAACATTCTCGCCACACTGATGCAAATGCGGCCCCTTGCTCTTTGTACGAGCCGCGCTAAACGCAACAGCCTTATGATACCCCTGCTGAGAAATGCGACCAAGAACAAAACGCTTGCCTTTCCTAGTTCACTGTAGACAAGCCAACTATCCAAGGCCCTACAAATATGTCTGTGTCTGTGTTGCTACGATCGTTGTGCCATGCTGTGCCCAGCCTTGCTCAAGCTCGGCAGTCTCTTTGGGGGCTTCTCCCTTGTCAGCCTCATCCACCAGTCCTGCCAGTGACCGTCAGAGAGAAGGCCTTGTTGAAACACGTTGTGCGGCCCATGCCCACTCATTTTCTGATTCGCATCCCCAACGCAGCCCAAGCCTTGTACACCCTGTCCCTCCGGGACTGGTCCGGGCTGTGCAGGACCCTGGCACGCTACTCAAATCTTCAACTCTGCCATCTCCCCCAACATGCAAACGGGAGTGCGAACTGTACCCAAGCGGCCATCATTGGCTGAAAACAAGCAACGAGCCAGCTCCACCTTTCCTCCGGTGGGACCCTTCCCCTTCGGCCCCTTGACTCCGCTGGACGCTGGCTCGCCTGCGAGAAAAACAACTGTCATTCAAGAAAACGAGGGAGCGTGGTCAATCAACATTCTCGCCACACTGATGCAAATGCGGCCCCTTGCTGTTTGTACGAGCCGCGCTAAACGCAACAGCCTTATGATACCCCTGCTGAGAAATGCGACCAAGAACAAAACGCTTGCCTTTCCTAGTTCACTGTAGACAAGCCAACGACCCAAGGCCCTACAAATATGTCTGTGTCTGTGTCGCTACGATCGTTGTGCCATGCTGTGCCCAGCCTTGCTCAAGCTCGGCAGTCTCTTTGGGGGCTTCTCCCTTGTCAGCCTCATCCACCAGTCCTGCCAATGACCGTGAGAGAGAAGGCCTTGTTGAAACACGTCGTGCGGCCCATGCCCACTCATTTTCTGATTCGCATCCCCAACGCAGCCCAAGCCTTGTACACCCTGTCCCTCCGGGACCGGTCCGGGCTGTGCAGGACCCTGGCACGCTACTCAAATCTTCAACTCTGCCATCGGGATTGCGAACTGTACCCAAGCGGCCATCATTGGCTGAAAACCAGCAACGAGGCAGCTCCACCT
This sequence comes from Effrenium voratum, assembly GCA_963377175.1. NCBI lineage: Eukaryota > Dinophyceae > Suessiales > Symbiodiniaceae > Effrenium > Effrenium voratum. Next base: position 687,258 of record CAUJNA010003209.1, read on the forward strand.
TTCCTCCGGTGGGACCCTTCCCCGTCGGCCCCTTGACTCCGCTTGACGCTGGCTCGCCTGCGAGAAAAACAACTGTCATTCAAGAAAACGAGGGAGCGTGGTCAATCAACATTCTCGCCACACTGATGCAAATGCGGCCCCTTGCTCTTTGTACGAGCCGCGCTACACGCAACAGCCTTATGATACCCCTGCTGAGAAATGCGACCAAGAACAAAACGCTTGCCTTTCCTAGTTCACTGTAGACAAGCCAACTATCCAAGGCCCTACAAATATGTCTGTGTCTGTGTTGCTACGATCGTTGTGCCATGCTGTGCCCAGCCTTGCTCAAGCTCGGCAGTCTCTTTGGGGGCTTCTCCCTTGTCAGCCTCATCCACCAGTCCTGCCAGTGACCGTCAGAGAGAAGGCCTTGTTGAAACACGTCGTGCGGCCCATGCCCACTCATTTTCTGATTCGCATCCCCAACGCAGCCCAAGCCTTGTACACCCTGTCCCTCCGGGACCGGTCCGGGCTGTGCAGGACCCTGGCACGCTACTCAAATCTTCAACTCTGCCATCGGGATTGCGAACTGTACCCAAGCGGCCATCATTGGCTGAAAACAAGCAACGAGCCAGCTCCACCTTTCCTCCGGTGGGACCCTTCCCCTTCGGCCCCTTGACTCCGCTTGACGCTGGCTCGCCTGCGAGAAAAAAAAGCTGTCATTCAAGAAAACGAGGGAGCGTGGTCAATCAACATTCTCGCCACACTGATGCAAATGCGGCCCCTTGCTCTTTGTACGAGCCGCGCTAAACGCAACAGCCTTATGATACCCCTGCTGAGAAATGCGACCAAGAACAAAACGCTTGCCTTTCCTAGTTCACTGTAGACAAGCCAACTATCCAAGGCCCTACAAATATGTCTGTGTCTGTGTTGCTACGATCGTTGTGCCATGCTGTGCCCAGCCTTGCTCAAGCTCGGCAGTCTCTTTGGGGGCTTCTCCCTTGTCAGCCTCATCCACCAGTCCTGCCAGTGACCGTCAGAGAGAAGGCCTTGTTGAAACACGTCGTGCGGCCCATGCCCACTCATTTTCTGATTCGCATCCCCAACGCAGCCCAAGCCTTGTACACCCTGTCCCTCCGGGACCGGTCCGGGCTGTGCAGGACCCTGGCACGCTACTCAAATCTTCAACTCTGCCATCGGGATTGCGAACTGTACCCAAGCGGCCATCATTGGCTCGAAACAAGCAACCAGCCAGCTCCACCTTTCCTCCACCTTTAGGACCGACTCCGCTTGATGCTGGCTCACCTGCGAGAAAAACAATTGTCATTCAAGAAAACGAGGGAGCCTAGTCAATCCTGGCCTCTTGCCCTGTACAAGCCCTGCTTCATCTTGCTTGTGTCATCGTGCGCAGAAAGGCAAGCAGTAAAGTGTAGCCAACTGCAAGTCCTCATCCCCCAGGTGGTGAGTTGTCACAAATATGAGCCCTTTGTTCGACACCTTTTAAATCAAACCATGGCCCAAAAAGGGTACTCATTCTTGACATACCAGGTCACCAAGGCTGCCCTGCTCGGCACCTTCTTGTGCCTGCAAGCTGTGGACACGTGGACACGAGCCTGTGGTGGCCGCTAGCCAGCCCACGCTGGGTGTGGGTGTTCCTTCTAGGTGTCCTTTAAAACCACACAAAAATGGGGCAGAGACTCAAAACAAGACACATCCAGCATCAGAGCACCAGGGCTAGAAGCATGCACGCATCAGGCTGGGCATCGTATTCGGTTGAGATAGGTTGGATCTGCTTGACCTCGTTGCTTGGTGCTTGGAAACCTCTCTCGGACTCGAGGCCCTGCGGGCAAGAGAAACGAGCCCGGCCTGCAGCGCTGTGTCTGGTCTACCCGGCCTCGTCTGCCAATGACATCCGGGAAAGGGGGGGAGTTCTCAAAATGGCTGACTGTCGAACCATCCGGTTTCTGTGTTTAGGGAAAGGAAAGGAACCCGCCCTTCACTTTTTGGGGCGACCCCCCCCCCTCCCGCCCGAGCTTCAACAAAACACGTCCATGCGCGCGCAAGGTGCTGGGCACCAGGCTGTGACTGCGAAGGCTGCGGAGGGGCGGAGTCCTCCCGTCCCTCGGTTCGGAGACAGCCCGAACCCCGTTTCTCGGGAACCTCCATCGGCCCGTGCCGGGCCTTCCCAGCCGCCAGCCTGAGCGATCCGAGCCCCGGGAGCGCTCCTTTGTTTCCCCCGCTTCAAGAGAAGACAGCAATTCGTCTCACAAAAACCCTGGGATCGCTGGGTGCACCTGATCCTCGCGGGCGGGGGGATCACTTCGGTCGCAGTTTTTGGATCACTTTGGTCGCAGCTGAAATCCACTCACTTTGGTCGTAGTTTGAGCATTTGCGGATCACTTCTGTCGCAATTTTTGGATCACTTCAGGCGCAGTGGAAGGTAGCTTTTTGAGCACTAACAACAGGACACACGCAAAGGGTGTTGCCTCTCAAACACCTAACAACAACACATGCCGCGTGGGGTGGGGTCGACAAGGATGTTGCCTCTCAAACACCTAACAACAAGACATGCCGGGCGGGGTGGGGTCGACAAGGATGTTGCCTCTCAAACACCTACCAGCAAGACATGCCGGGCGGGGTGGGGTCGACAAGGATGTTGCCTCTCAAACACCTAACAACAAGACATGCCGGGCGGGGTGGGGTCGACAAGGATGTTGCCTCTCAAACACTTAACAACAAGACATGCCGGGCGGGGTGGGGTCGACAAGGATGTTGCCTCTCAAACACCTAACAACAAGACATGCCGGGCGGGGTGGGGTCGACAAGGATGTTGCCTCTCAAACACCTAACAACAAGACATGCCGGGTGGGGTGGGGTCAAGGATGTTGCCTCTCAAACACCATAGTCAACGGCGAAGAAACTAGGACCGAAGCGAGTAAGGAAACTAGGACCGAAGCGAGATGAAAACTAGGACCGAAGCGAGCCAGCAACTAGGACCGAAGCGAACCCGCGACCTCCTCGCGCGCGTCTGAGAGCCATCCACTTGAAAAACTTGCCAACGAACCAAGTGCCACCTCCATCTGACATGCCCCGGCAGAACCAGAAGTGGCCGCACCTCAGGCTCTCCAGGGGCTGGAAGCCTTCGTCCCAAGTCCTCGGGTCCAAGGAGTTCCTTTGGAACTACGCTGTACGCCGGACACCAAACTGAGAAACACCAAACGCCAGGGAGAACCCCCCCCCCACGGAGAACCCCCCCAGTTCACAGCAGTGCTTCCCCTAAAGAAATCAGAAAACTGGAGGTCGTCAACGCCAGGCAGCGCCCTTGCGTTTGCGCAAAACACCTTAAGGACTCGCCTCGCCCCCTTTTGAGCAGCCTCTGGTCCCAAAACACCCTTGCCTTTTCCAAGGCGATCAAGATTTACCTAGGCTTTACTCTGTAAACCCAATTCAACCATTGCGCCGCCGTTTTTTTCGGCCACTAGACATCGGCGTTTCGACGTGACGCCAAGCTGAAACCCAGCTTTCCCGCCATCGAGGCGCCCGTCTTGGTAGAAGAGCACGAGCTTCGGCAAGGATTGCACGTGGAACCTGGCAACGGAGAACCGCCCGGTCTGGCGGCGGCAGAAAACACCACGAGTGTTGTCACACCATGGGTGGTGTCTCAAGATGGAGAGCCCCTGAAATGGTTGGCTTTGCACTGATCCCCTGCAACCGGACTGGGATTCGAATCACCGGGCCTTTGCATCAATTCCACTCGCGCAGCTTCGTCTCTGAAGGGGACGACTCTCCAGGGCACGCCTGCAACTTCCCGGTCGAAGTCCTGGCAGCCAGCGGCCTACCAATGGCATTGATATGCCAAGGAACATGCTGCTGCGTGAGCTGATCGCAAACTCTTTGGCACCACACACTGGTTTGCTGTGGCATTCTGTGCTCGCGTGCTTCGTAAAAAACCAAACAAGCAAGCAACAAACAACATGACCAACAGGCGCAGCCAGTCGCAACACAGCAAGCAAGCAAGCAAGCAAGCAAGCAAGCAAGCAAGCAAGCAAGCAAGCACGCACGCACGCACGCACGCACGCACGCACGCACGCACGCACGCAAGCAAGCAAGCAAGCAAGCAAGCAAGCAAGCAAGCAAGCAAGCAAGCAAGAAGCGCCTCGAGCATGCTTCTTGTTATGCAAGTCATGGTGCGAGCTCCTTGCATTCCGAGCTAAAGTTCAAGAAACCGCTGGAACGTTCTTGACCATGTTGAACAAAATACATGTAAGACATGTTGCTATCAATACAGCAGAAGGACATAACCATCTTCGCACCAGCTTTTGGATTCTCTATGACTATTGGTTGATAAACCTTTGCACCACCAACCATCTTGTACCTGGCGGGGATTTGTGCATCCACACTTCTCCAGCCCTCAAGTCTTTTGACCGCAAGGCTTCAGCCCGCGTAGCAGCGCCCGCCAGAACCCCTCCTCTTGCCGCGTGTCAGCTGGCACCTGCCTGAAAGTCCAATCAACGGGCAAAAAAAAAACGCGCTCGGCGAGTCTGCAACCCAGGCGCAGCACCTCGAACTTGAGGCTCGCTTTGTAGGCCTGGTAGTTTGCTCGCAGCTCTGCGGAAAGCCTCGCTGCGGTCTTGTTGGCAACTTTATTTATTAAAAAAAAAAAAAAAAATGAAAAGGAAAAGCGTCTTTTTCTCGCGCCCGGCGGCTGGCTGGGCAGCAGGAGCTTGGCAGAAAAGAAGATGCCCAAAGGCCCTCGAGCACCCATCAACTCACACAGAAAGGACAGCAACTGGAGGGAAAATGGACAGTCCAAGCTCTGAAGCGTTGCCCTGCCTTCTGTCATCCTCCTCAGCGCGTCTGAGCTGTAGTCACCTTCTCTGGGCTGAGAGAGCCCGTACGTAGGGGCATCCACCAAAAAAAAAAGGATTCGGGAGAAGATGCGCAGACTCCAAGCTCTCTGATTTCTGCCCGGCCTTCCGCCCTGTGATCTTCATCCTTGGCCGCGTGCTGCTTCAACTGTTGCATGGAAATGAGTGGTGACGAAACAACGCAAATGACACGAGAAACACCGCGGAAACACCCTGTACTTCCATTGCTGGAAAAGGGTGCCCTGCAAATCAACGGAAGCAACCAGAAACCACAAGGTCCCCCAAACGGACTCCGTTCCTCCGCAAATGTCAGGAATTGGGTGTTCGTCCCTGCTCTTTGGTGTGGAACCAGAAAGTCGTGGCTTTCGCGCCTCCGACTGAGTCGGCTCCGACTCGGACTCGGGATTCTCGCCCTGGCTCGTGGCTCTGTCACTGCAGTTGCGTGGCGCGCGTTTTTTTCGAGGCTGCACCTTGTTCCTTGGAAGACACCAAAAGGAGAGCCCACCAGTTTGGGGGGTCCCCGATTTTAAGGCACTCCCAGTTCTTTTCTAATCGTTTCGAAACCGCTGTCAGCTCAGATCTTGGGGAGTCATGTCCATTCACCCTGTTCGGGTGTGCGCCACAATAGGAGGGAAGCCCCAAAATTGTGGCTTTCCTTTTGGCCTCCCTTGAAACCAATGTGAAAAAACACACGCGCACACACACACACACAATTTGTCTCGCCTTGCGCGCACGTCTGTGCCCCGCCTCCATTGCATCCCACCACTCTCCTCTGGAGACCCGCGAATCCATTTCAGGGCACTCGTCCTGACATCCACACACCGAATCCT
>CAUJNA010003209.1:697931-705431 GCA_963377175.1 Effrenium voratum
GCTCCGTCTGGCGCTGAAGGGCAAGACGTTCTCCTGGAAGTCGAAGGGCCAGGCGCTAGTCGACATGCAGCGGCAGCGCGGTTCCCGGCGCTCTTCAAAACTACGGCGCCGGAGTTGCTTCCCGTAAAGCAAGTGGGGGAGCTGGAGTTGGCGTAAACCCGGGACCTCGCACGCGACATCTTCCTGGAACTCAACTCAACCAGAACCTCTACAGCAGCCTGAACAGTTGCGGCTGTGCCCGGCAGCGACAGCGGCTGGCCGGTGGAGCCGGCACCGTCGTGCTGGGACCACGAGGCCGGCCGGCCTGTTTGTTTGCTTTGTTTGTTTGTTTGTTTGCTTGTTTATTTGTTTATTTGTTCTTTTGTTTGTTTATTTGTGTGTCTTCAGCAAGAGCCCGTGGCGTTGCCGTGCAAGACGTCCATTTCGTCAGCATGGAACCCGGCCTCCTCCTCCTTTCTGCGAGTGTTGGGCGATCCGTGCCAACCCAGCAAGCGGCAACCAACCAAGCAATCAAGCATCCATCCATGCATCCATCCATCCATCCATCTATCCATCCATCCAACCAACCAACCAACCAACAAACAAACCATCTAACCATCCTCTCACCCAACTTCCAACTATGCAACCGCCCAACCATCATACCATCCATCCATCCATCCATCCATCCATCCATCCATCCATCCAACCCACCAACCAACCAACCAACCAACCAACCAACCAACCAACCAACCAACCAACCAACCAACCAACCAACCCAACCTACCCACCAACCAACCAAACAACCAAACATCCAACCCACCCACCCACCCACCCACCAACCCACCCACCCACCCACCCACCAACCCACCCACCAACCCACCAACCAACCAACCAACCAACCATCCAACCCACCCACCCACCCACCAACCCAGGCACCAACCCACCCACCCACCCACCCACCCACCAACCAACCAACCAACCAACCAACCAACCAACCAACCAACCAACCATCCAACCAACCATCCAACCAACCATCCAACCCACCCACCCACCCAAGCAAGCAGGGCGCCACATTTCCGCGTCCTCGAAGCTCATGGCTTCGCTCCATCTCGCCGGGTTCCAAGACGCCAGCTCGGTGCTCAGCTGCTTGAAGGGGCGGTACCCAATCAGCGCCGCGTCCGCCCACATCCATTGCCCTCAAGGGAGGTGGATCTAAAAAAGGGGTCTGAAAAAACAATGCTCCATCTGGCCGAATTGAAAACTCCAAGAAGAATGCTCTATCTGGCTTTCCTTTTGGCCAAATTGAGAATTGTGAGGAATTCGTCCGGCTGTTTCGGCCGATCCAACAGTCGACGTGGCAACACGCGGCTGAGGAAAGCAGTCAAAACCATGTCGGGATTGCAAGCCCTGCGTGACTTCCCAAGTTGGAACACATTCCGCGCATTCGAAGAGCTTGCTCTACATGTTTTTTGTTTACATGTGGCCACTTTTCAGATATAGACAAAAATCAGGACATGAAGGGAACATCGCATCTCCAACTTAGAAAAAGAAGCCAAAATATATTCGAAAGATTAAATGAGCTGGATTGTAGCAACTGGTGAGCAGCCGGCACTCTACAAGTGACCATGCCTTGACCAGACTGGCTCAATGGTACCCGCATCATCTGCATGGTGGGCATCATCTACATGTGGATATTTGTCGGATCTATGTCCACCAACAACATGCTTCAGAGTTGCAACCATTGATATGGAAAAATCCCGGCCAAAGTTAAACTACTGGGGGGCAAGAAACACATCGTGCCGTACGCCCTCATGAGATGCAGGGGGTTGAATCCCTCGCTATGCAAGCTACCTTGGTTTTAGCAATCATCTTGGGTCTGCCTGCAAAGTCCAGGGTTTTTGTTCTGGAAAAAGAACATTTGAGCAGCGACCAAAACCCATTGACTTTTGGTTCTACCATCGTGGTATCGGTTCTGGCAGGCCTTGCTATAAACCCCATGAAGCCAGGTAGTAGAACCATCTACGGACATGGCCAATGCGGGTTGTGGGCGCTGCTCATTTGCTGCTCACTGCAACTCACTGCAAGCTTGTGCTTAACCTGGCGGCTGAACGGAATGCGGTGAAGCCACATGTGCATATGCAGATAGGCGCGAGCTTGCGCGCAGCGCATGTTTTCCCTCAGAGCAAAATAATCGACTCAAGCATGCAAGGAATGCATGTACAAAAAACAGCATGTGCGCTTGGCACAGTTAAGTTCACGCCTGACAAAACCCCTGGCCACCCAAAGTCCGACCTTGTCTCAAGACTGTGTCGGCCTCATAGGATTGTTTGGGACAACGCATGTGGTTGGGTGTTTTCTTCCAGGCCCCTTCAGCTAGGAAAGCAACAATGGTGGATTGCAGATTACGGTAGGGTTGGGGTCACGATTCGAAGGTTGCTGGGTAAAATTCTGGTTGAGGTTGGGTGGGCTGATTTTGAGGGTCCGGTTGATGCCAGGAACACTTGGTTGTGATATGATGGGTTTAGAGGGTTGGTGTGGAGTTTGCTTGCTTCTGCATCGGAGAAGCATCAAAACAGGAATTAAAGCGGAAAGCAGGAAAGAAGCAGGCTGAAAAAAACCAAAACCAAAGGACTGGCCTTGTTTGCTTCACACCCTAAGCAAAGGCCGTGGCTTCAAGCAAGCCTCGAAGGCCAAGCCGGCTACACCGGATGCAGACATTTTGCCCTCGCATGCCACTGGGAAGCCAGTGAGCCCACGGGTGCTAGGAATTCAAAGTAACCCAACGGCTGTTTGCCAATGGGCCAAGCCGGAACTTGGCCGCAAAAACTTGGGCCATGCGAATGAAAAACTCTCAAGTCAACTCATGGCCAGACAAGACATAGCTAGGAATGGCGAAGCGTCTACATTGGAGAAGCCGCGCGGAGGTGAAACGCCCTGCTGGGAACTGCCTTTGCAAAAGCAGGCAAATGCGGCAAGAATCATGCGAATGCCACCTCCCTCCCAAATCCTGACAGGAGGCCTAGGCGATACCGCCGAAGTACATAGGACCAATGCCCTCTTGTCAGAACATGTATTGTAGTGCTCACCTGCCCAAAGGTTCAGCGTGGAAATTTGACTGAAAATGGGCCAGCTATCGCCAAAAGTTTGAAACGTCGGCTTTAGACAAGTGAGGGTGGGCACGCCCAACTTCATCGAGCTGCCAAGCAAGGGGATTCTGGACGAAACGTCCAAAATGGTGCAAAGCTATGTATTTTGGGGACCACAGGCGCTCCTGGCAAGATCACACTGGTTAAGGGCCAACTGTGACCTCCACCTCGACGATCTTCCGGGAGCGAGGCTGTCTATTCGCTGCCTTGTCCTGCCAGAATGCACTTGCTTCCATGCTCACACACTGCTGAGCAAACAAACATCCCACGGCTTCCTCGGCAGGTCGGGCTGGGATAAGCCCCTCTGCCTCGTCCAGCCGCCACCTCCGATTGCTGTCTTTTTTCTCTTCCCACGTATCATCCAAACTGGTTGTCGAAATTGGCATCTGACAAGATGACAATCTGGCACTGCACCCTTTCCAGCTCGTTTTGCCAGGCCAACCCTTTCACCAGCCCAAAAAACAAACTGCCAGCGACTTCTACCGAGCGCACCAATGATTCGCCAAGGTGCTCAGCAACCAGGCGCCTGCGCTCCACTGCAGTGACCAAAATCTTTGGAGCGCTTTCCCAGCATCTTGCTCTCCTTGAAAACTCGGCCACCTGGCAAAAAGGTGTGCGCAGGGGCGCGTTTCTTTTTGTTTTCGCATGCGCGCAAGGGAAGCCAATGGGCGGAAGATGGCGGAGTCATAGGCTCGGGCCTTCTGATTGTGAGTGCTCCACGTTGGTGGGAGCGTCACTTCGAACCTGAGCCAAGGCTCCCGACCAGCCGACCGGGACGCCAGGACTGACGGTCAAAGCGGCAGCTGCGCTTGTTCTTGCTTGGCAACCACGTGCCCGGACTAGATGTATCGGCTCACAAAGCCAAGCGCCTACCTGCACCCAGCTGAATCTTTGCCCCTCTGCATAGCGCACATTGATCTTGGAGCAAAAGCCCCCATGCACTAAAAACCACCAGGAAGCTTGCAGCTTCCCTCGGCAACCTTTGGCGACTCTGGTAGCGGCCACTGGTTCTAGTCGCGGCCATCGCAAAATGCTTGGCTCCGGACTCAAGTCTGGCAGGCACAGCGGTAGTCGAGTCAAAACTTTCCAGACGGCGAGGTGCTGGGGCCTACAGTCAGTGGTATGCAGGCACGTTCAACTTTGCAGAGCCAACGGATCAAGACAAGGCGCTTCTATATGAATATCCGAGTCGTTCGCCGCCAAGAACGAGTTCCTCCTCAGCACGCACAAGTCGGACCTTTCTTTAAGGTCCATGTAAAATGAAGCCGTTGCCTATCATTCTCACCTCAAAAAGTGAGATACCAGAGGATGAGGGAATTCTTGTAGCCATCCAGAACATATCTCAGCGCACTGACGGGCTGTGTGAAGCCAGGCAACGCTCGCTTGGTACCTTCCAACGCTTCTGCCTCAGCGAGGTGAGCGGGGCATTGCGAAGATGAACGAAAAACTGCGCCTCTCATTGTGTCGTTGGTGGCTTGGATTGGCGTTTGGTGGGCCCAAAGTGCAAGTATCGGGTTTCAAGAACGAATAGAACAGCCAGGTAGCCGTAGCCTGAACAAGAGGTAAAGCTAGGTGCAAAGGTTGAGTGAGTGTCCGAGTAACTCGCTTACCGATAGATGAGCGCACAAGCTGTCCAGAACCTCTTGAGGCAAGCAGCGTACAGCACAAAGTGGACCCCTAAACTGGCGGTTTGTATGATGGCGTCCCTTCAAAAGCCGACAAGGGGTCCAAACTTTTCACACATCCAAATGTCACTATGCAGGGAACACGAAACCAACACAACAGGACAGGATACAAACCCTGCGTTGCACGCCGTTCCATTCTACGGCCTGGAAAATCAGCGAGCATGCTCTGTGTTCCAGGACTCTACACAAAGGCTGCTAGAAGGCTCGTCGAATTTGAAAAGATCGTCAAATCAACAAGCATGACCTTCATGTCCAAGCAAACGAGGGCAGGAATGCGTAAACCCCTACGAATATTGGTTGATGGATATCATGTGGATTCTGCATCCAAGATGCTGAGAGTATCATGACCTTCGCTTCCCGACCTTTGTGCCTGAGTCCACAAATTCTCGTGATGTTGTACCCCCTGGATCCAGCTTCCTATACGAACTTTCAGTAGGAATCCCACAGGGCAGGTTCTGCAACAGTACCTTTGTTGCAACAGGATTGCACCACGCCTTTGAGAGAGGCGCCAGTTGCATCGCGTGATAGGTAGTATGCGCCAACCCGGGTGGGACCCTTTCGAGTGGTTTTCCTTTTGGGCGCCCCCTACTCGAAGGTGAGCCTGAAATGGCAAATTCCTGGTAGCTTCTTGGAGGGACCGGTCCCCCCTGTTTGGGGTTGGTTTAAAGGAAAATCAAACGGAAAGGCGCATGTTTGGGGGCTCCCCGTATTTTTTTGCATTTTGAAAAACAATGAGTGATGGCTATGGGCCCTTTTTTGGTGACCGTTGGATAACGTGAAGACTCTTGTATTTCACCTCCAGGCATGGCATTCGGCACCTCTCCTCAGAGGCAGGCATTTTCTCCCTTTCCAGCTTTGCCAGGACATCAAAGCTATTCGCGATGATAGTCCTGGCACATCCAGAAAGTTGATCCAAGCCAATGTCGGCCTTCCCACTTGATCTTAAAATGTAGGCGCTATATATATATATATATATATGTGTATGTATGTATATATATATATATGTGTACATATAGTATGTGTATGTGTGCGTGTTCAAATAGGGGACTTCGAAGATGGGGGGGGATTTGTCCTTTGCCCATGCAGAAGGGTGAGTTGGTCCGCATCGATGTGGTTGCGCGAGCTTTGGGCGAGTTTGGGGCACCCCGCAACTTGTAACCAGCCCCAAACTTGCATAACCACGCCCTGAAGTAGTTTTAAAAGTTGGTGCGAAAACGAGCTGCACGCTCAACGCAAATCAGCTCCAAGCCAACCCAAACCGACCTAAAGTCAACCCTAAACCATCCAACAATGTCAACCTGGTACCAAACCCAAATGAACCCCGAAGGGGGTCAACACCCCCTTTAAAATCTCAGCAAGCCCAAAACCAAAACCAGCCCCAAGAAACTCTCAACTGCCACCAATCGATGCGGCCAACCTACCCCACCGACCAACCAACCAACCAATCAACCAACCCAACCAACCAACCCACCCACCAACCCAACCCACCAACCAAACAACCAACCAGCCACCTGACCGTGTTAAGCCCTGGACGGGGGCCAGTCAAACGCAAAACACGGGCTCCACCCCCCCCAAAAAAACAACACAGAAAGTGAAAGGCGCCCAGTCTTTGCACTCAGCCAATCAAACCCCGAGAGACTCCTGGAGGCTGTGACCCGGGCATTTGTTGAAGCTCCGCAGCCCATCCCGACGCCTCGAAACGAATTCCTCGAGCCGAGCGAAAAGGGCCGCCTGGTTCTAAGGTTTTGTCCATTGCACCCTGGGATTAGACAGGGAAACTACTCTGAAATAACCAGGTATCTGGTATCTGGAAATTGCCCAGAATGTGGTGATTCCCCCCCTGTAAACAGAATTTACACTTGTGTTCGAAAGATGTTCGAATTGGAGCAAGCACCTTGCTTGCTGGTAAGACGCTCGCCACTGCTGCAGCCGACACAATTGCTGCTCTCACTCATCCAATGCTTTGCTTCTCTGAAGATGACCTGAGCGTCCTGCCCGGGAAAGCTGAGGGTTTGAAGTTGATAACCAGAGCCAACACGGCTATGCCACGAACTTCTCCAAGCGCCAAGACCCCCATGGTCAGTGCCCCCCCCTAAAGACGGGATGCCAAAGAGGCGCCCAAAGGGCCCAAAGGGTCTGCAATTAGCCCTGAATAGGCCCTCATCCCTATTGGGACTTTGTATTCCCCCTCCACGGGGAACCCTTAACAACCATAGGAGAGAGCAGCGCGCAGAGTTCATATCTGTTTCGCGAACTCTTAGCGCTGACCATGCCTTCGATTCTTGCGTGGCGCATGGACTCGGCCTACTCGCTGGCTTTGCCTTCCGAAGGCTCGAACACCACGCTTCCTATGTGCGGTATTGCGTGAGGCGAAGCACGTCTCTGAAAGCAACCTCCTGACAAAGCTCCTTGCTCATCGCGACATGAACCACATCTTGACTTCACCTCATCATGCAAGCTATGGCGGGTTTGCCCGGAGAACATGTACACCCCTCAGAATTTCTGCATTTGGAATCACTGCATCGCTTTGGTTCGACGTGACCCCGTAACATGTGCATGAACATGTGTACAACCCCTATTAGGACCCCTATGACTCACATTCGGTGACTCTTCTGAATTTTTGATTGTTTTTTGGTTATTTTTAAGCATAGACCCCACATAGCGAAACACGTGCCAACGATTGCACAGCA
>CAUJNA010003209.1:710431-720431 GCA_963377175.1 Effrenium voratum
TTGGTTGCAGGCGAGAAATACGTGAAGAGCAAAAAAACAGGCGGCTGACGCGGGAAAGTGGGAAAGTGTCCCCACAGTTTCGAGGAGCCTTCTTCACTTCCACGCAAAAGCCTCAACGCAATTCTCACAAAGCCAAAGCCTGGTACCTAGATGGTCGATCCAGAGCCATGTGAATCCAAAGGCCGCACACATTTGCACCAAAATGTATTGCAAGTGGGAGGATCCCTTTTCACCTTCATCTACCTACCCGCAAAATCCCGCAAATTGGTATTGATGGCAAGAGGCTTGGACAGGAACTCCATCTCGGTGCTGAGCCACCTGTTGAACTCCTCCTTGGTCACCACCTCAGCGAGCCGCAGGAACGAGCCCGAAGCGAGCGAGCAAGCTTCGGGGCGTTGAAAGCGAACCGAAAAGCACGGCACCGAAGTCCAGACCCCAAGCACTCCATCGGAGCAAGCTAGATCTCTCCAGGTTGAACCGAAACATGCTGAGCATGCGGGACCCGCAAAGCATCCCTATGCCTGCAAGCTCCGAACGAACCAACATCGGGGAAGACATTGAGGCATGCAGCAATATCCTTCTCTGCCATCTCGATGCGAATCTTGTCAGTGAGGTCAGCGTACTCTTCTGTGGAATGCGGCTGGTAACCTGCAGCCCAGAAGTATGCCGCAATATCGAAATGTATTTAAACACATATGCGACTTGCGGGTGTTTCTCAAGGTCCGTGCAAACGCGTGGTTACCTTTTAATTCCCCTTCCAATACCAACCAAAGGGAAAGGTCTACCATTTTGAGAAACGTCCATCCGCGCGCTGGGGCCCAAGCCGTACATTTCCTGAAGCGCCTGCAGCCTCTCTTCCAGAGCCCTGGAGACTCGCCGGCTGCCGTCGGCCTGATGTCTCTTGTATCGGGAGGGCCCAGGGGCTCAGGTGCAGATAAGGCTCCCCAGTCTTTTCTGCCAGCGCCAACTCCTCCTCGGCCTGGCTGCGGTGTGCCAGTTTTGCTGCTCAAGACCAGCTTGAAGTCGCCATCCAATTTGGTAACTTTACCCTCCTTAAAGTCCTATGGCAAAACTTCAGGCCAAAGGAAAATGGCATCATTGGCGTGCAGGTGCCTCCTTGCGGACGATGTTTGTGAGGATGATGTGTCTCAAGGTGTTGGCAATGACCTGAGAGTTGCGCATATGCGTCCGCGCAAACAGCCAAGAGGGCAAACAAACAGACAGACCAACAAACAAACCGACCGACCGACCGGCGGGCAGGCAGGCAGGCAGGCATGCAGGAAGACCAAGCAAGCAAGCAAGCAAGCGAGCAAGCAAGCAAGCAAGCGAAGCAAGGAAGCAAACGAAGCAAGGAAACAAGGAAGCAAGGAAGCAAGGAAGCAAGGAAGCAAGGAAGCAAGGAAGCAAGGAAGCAAGGAAGCAGGCAAGGAAGCAAACAACCAAACAAACAAATTCTGGAGAATCCTTGCTGGCAAGGAGCCCACTCCGTTTTGGGTTGATTTTGCCCGAGTTGTCTTTGGCGCTTCTTGGTGCTGCCATCCGTGACGTTATCAATGAACACCGCCATGATGAGGTTGAAAATTCCAATAGTCACCTGCTCAGCCACAATTCCAATTGCACCAAAACAGGCGCTACCGTCCGACCCACCATGTAATATGCAGCGGGTGTCTTCATCTTGCGCCCCGATAACTGCACTCAACCTCCTCGTCCTACCCCGAACTGACCCACACGACGAAATGCAGCGCAAGCTCACCTGAAGTCTTACCGAGCTAGCATGCCGCCAAGACACAAATAGAAAAAGGAGGATGTAGGCAAACCTCAGTCTGCACCCTTGAAGTGTTGGATAGAGGAAGAATAGCTTGCTGCAGCTCTGCGTTGGCCACTCAAAACACCGCGTTTTGTAGGTGATGTGTACAGTTCGCGCAGCCATGAAAGTTTGCGCTGCAGCCAAGACGTGTCTAAAATCAGTTGCAGCGGGCTGACTTTGTCAGTCACAGAATCCAGGTACTGAGTCAAAGCGTGGACAGTAGTTAACAAGCCCAGCTGTTCCGGGCACGCCGACCTCCCGAAAGCCAGCCTGCTGAAATAGACGGAAGATCTGGCAGTGTCCAGCAAGCGAGGCCCTGTGTTCTCTCAGAAAATGTACCAAGCCAGGCCGGTTGTTTGTGTCCTGGTTGAGACGCTTGAGTATGTGAGGGCCTTGAGCCACATGGCAAATGAGAAATGTATATGTATACAAGATTGTGTGAAGGTCAGTCACTCTGGAAACACAGAACAAAACAGACACAAGCTTCTTCTGAGATCAGTATCTATTTTCTCGCGCGCACGTGCAATTGACCAAGTTCGTGAGCGCGAATCATCGAATCTAAAAAGCATCACAGAAAAGACCTTTTCGAGGTGGCATTTGGTTGGATATACCGCCGCGCTGTTGGGTTGCTAACCCTTCTTTCTTGCCACGCACGCAACGCCCGTAGAAGTACTCTGCCTCGTTGGAGCAAAGAGCGCAAGCAGCATTGTGTAGAAGATCGCGTACGTTGGGGCGATCTGCCATCGGAAAAGCCTTGCAAGGGCGTCGTTCACCTCGGAGGTCATGCGGCTAAGAGCGCTCGATGATTCCGGAGGCAGCTTCTTCTCCTTGTCCTTGAATTGCATCTGAATAAAGGACATGATCTTCTCGATGTTGTCGTGCTTTGAAAGCTCTCCCACAACGAGAAGTACCCGGTCGGATATCCTGACACGGGCTGAGTTTTGATGGTTGTTGAGGATCATCTCCATAGCACAACTCTTCCGGAGGACGGATCTTCTTCGGATCCAGGCACTTCAGGAACCACTCTTGGCCATCGTGGGCGAATCTCACAGTAAGCTTGGATCTTCAGTAAAAACACCTGGCAAGAATGCTCATACTCTGCCTTGAAACCCTGCGTGCTTCTGTCGGTGTAGAACGGATCGTTCACATACAGTTCCACCTGATGTAGGCTGGTTCTCTGGCTTTCGTGTCTCGTGGTAAAAACAATTCGACAGCATCTATTTCTCAGCAACCACGCGCACGCGATATAAACAAGAAGGTTGAATCCAAGTTCGTCAAACTGAGGACGAACTACATTGACTGGCCAAACTTTCTCGCCGTTGGTCCTCGAGCTCACTCTGGATGGTGAAGAACTTGTCCATGAAGATCCACTCAATGGGAACGCGTCTTGGTGTCTTGTTCTCATTCTATCCACATATCCTAAGAGTCTCAGGATCATTGGAACCGCAAAGGCTTTGGCCGATGCTCCAGATCTGTGGGATGGCTGCGACTGCGTTCGAATCCTCGCGGTGATTGCACCATAATCGTTGGCATCGAACCGTTCCACGCTGCCTTGAGGCTCCGGAGCACAGTCTCAATTAGGAAATGAACATGAGGAACTCGTTGTTGTCTCCTGCGTTTTAAGAAAAGTCTGTAAAGACACAGGTTCGTACTCGCCTTAAAAAGCACTGACTACTTCAGCGGGATCTTTCAGCTGTGTGTTGTCTACCAACTCTCTATACATGAGTGCATCGCCGCTCAATCCTTTTTTGAAGAGAGGTCCTCGTTTTTCAGGCTCCGCTGAAGTGAAAGCGATCCAATCATCTAGTTCCCCATACCTGCACCAGCTGACACGTCCGCCATTAACCAATTGCTTGCTTCCTCGACATGTCCTATCTGCCTGCTGCTTGCGGCATAGGATTCAAAGAAAGCTTCTCCATCTGATGACTTCATTTTCAGAAAAACTGTTCCGCTACCACAATTGTGGACCGATACAGAGGGGGTCAGGATCCCGCAGTAATTCAGGGTAAATTTGGTTCCCTGGATCCATTTCCGAAGTGCAAAAGAATTGTCACTTGGAAATTGAGGAACCTTGAATGTCTCCTGATTGAGCCTATCTGTCTCTTCCCTTGAAAATCACTTCAAGGCACGATCAGCTATGGCTCCTTCTGTTTACGCACTTGAGTATGTGACAAGAATGGGCTTCAGGGCCTTTAGCCCATATGGCAAACAACATGTATGCACATATACAAGATTGCATGAAGGTCAATCACTCTGAAAGCATAGTGTTGTCGCTGTCATCTCGCATATGTCAACATGCAGCTGCGGCGAAGCTCAGGGGTTCTCAAAGTTCTGACAACCTTTCCGGGTGGGGGAAAGGACAGGAAACGGCGTCACGTCCCAGAACTGGCGCCAAGTGGCATAAAAAATCCTCCCAGTTCCGACGTCTGGCGCAGCCGTTCTTGCAAGGGTGTACCATCATAGGCTGAACAGCCGTCCGTGAAGCAGCGAAAGGATGTGAACATGGCTGCAGGCACCGACGCAAACCTCGGATCAGAACTCCGGTTTTTAGGCAAGACTTCACCCGAAGTGTTTCGGAGAACAAGAGGAGAGTCATTTCAGGGCTACACGTGGCATATGTCGCTGAAACTACCTGGCTAAAAGTTGGTGTCGACTGAGCCACTCCTGATGCGCGGAGAAAAGCGTCCTGCAATGGTTGAACTCAGCAAAGAGACTCAGTCCATCTGCACAGTGAAACCCATGAATTCGATCAACATGGCACCAAAACATGCTGGGGGAATCTCCGTTTTGAGGTCGCCTCCCGTCCACGTTGCCATGAAACCCACTTTGAAGGGAAACGTTGAACGGTTCCATGGCGGTGTGATTGGTGGGTTCCATGTGTCGATCCGTCGGTCCTGGTGACCACTCCAAGGAGGTACATGCAGCCCACCAGGAGCACCACTGCCCAGAAGAGCACCCGAAGGCCTGTGAACACCTCGAAACATGTTTTTCACCGCAGCTAGCGGCGAGTTCGAATGAGGAAGCCGCTACGCGCACGCTAATCGATGGACCGAAATCCATCTCGAACCACTTTGACAAGAAGGGAAACCATGGTTTGTTGGTATGTATAGGGGAATAGTCATTCCAGGGATTCTTAGGTGATGCAGGATTTCAGCCATCCACAGTACCTGTCATGATGTGGATACGCCCATCGGCACGTGGGATGGGTGCTTGATCAAGTCTTCAAAAAGAAGTTCCTTTCCCGCCCAACTGATGCGAAGTGGACTTTGCCCGTCCACCGTACCTCAAACGCAAGACTTCAAGACTGGCATCTCAAACGTCAGCTTCGGAGGAATAGAACGAAAGGCGGAGGGCCAGAGGAATCCGCGTTTGGGGGATATGAGTGGCTCGTCTTTTTTAAAAGAAATCTCCGGCTCCCGACTTGCTACCAACTCCCCCAACAAAAAAGTATCGACGAGCCACCCCTAGGTCACCCACCTTCGATTCGAAATTCCCCTCAGGTCCCGACCCCCTGAATCATCAACTTCAGCTCCTACTTGGTCCACGTGGGTCTAGTCTTTTTGAGTTGGGGTCCCTTGGTCTTGGTGGTTACCAAAAGGGAGACCAAGAGGAAAACTGCCCAAACTCCGCCATTTGGGTGTGTCTGCATCCTGAAAAAGAGGAGCCGCCCATTTGGCGATCTGACACATTTCTCTGAACGAAAAGCTGCTTGGTGGACATGTCTTGTTTTTGCTGTTTAATGCAAATGGCAGCTCCATGCGTCTATCAACATTCACAACGCAAAATCAACATTCACAACGCAAAATGCAGCGTTCTGGGAATTGTGACTGCAATGGAACGTATTTGAAGGGGCAATTATAACCAGCGTCATACTGGGAACCAACCCCTCGTTCTCATTGGATGGCAGCAACGAGGTGTTCCGCTTCCTGTTTCGGTCCCCACTTTTGAGTAACCCATGGCCCTCAGCGCCGTCGCATGCCTAGAACGTCGCCCACTTCTGAATTTGGGGGACTTAGATGACTCACGGGCAAGACGCGCGAACCATGACACGGTGAGCGGTCCACGCATGACCTCGTGGCTATTTGTTCGCCAGTCCAAATGAATGTCTAAAGACATGCAGCCCACGCAGGGCCATTGTAGGCCATACCTTTCTTGTAAAGGTGATACATGTGTGTGCTTGTTGTGCTTGTCGGTTGCCAGCGTCCTGAAAGATCTTGAACTTGAGCAATCGGACTATGCGGCCCAGGCGGGCCAATTTCAGCATCTTCAAAGTACCCAGAGTTCCTGCGAAAGCCGCTCACGAGTCAATGATGTGTGAGACACAGTCAACATTTCTTGCGCACCAGAGCGAAAAACTTCAGTTCCCAGCAAAGGAACGAGGTATGAACAGCGGAAATGGCAGAGTGTGAGTTTGGCAACCCCCAATTTTTTTTCAGGGAGGTTGTTCTGCTCTTGTGACCCATCTACATATCCCCGTAGAAAGGAATGCCCAAGGAAATGACAAGGGCTCACCTGTGTTTCTGCTCTTTTCTGTCCTTCTCTTTTGTTGGGTACCCCTTTCAAGGTTTCTTTGCAGGTTGACACATGGCCAACCGTGGCCAACCGTTGGGAGTCCACATCCCGCGAGCGATTCCCGGGACTCTCCTGCCGCGGAATTCTCGGCCACCGGCTCGCCCGGCTTTCTGGCAGCCATGTTCCCATACGTGATGCCCATGTCGATCAGCGCCAGAATCACCTCGAGACAACACGCGGAAGCATTGCCGTGTCCAAGCTGAAAATGGGGTTAAAGGGAAAGCAACGGGAAGCCACCCTTTGCGTGGAGGTTCCCCTGTTTTGAGACAAACACACCTACTTTGAAATGAATGAAGAGTCCAAAAGAACAAGAGCTTTGCATGAGAAACAAACACAATACACAGGTACCGCAACAAGAACTGACCGTGCAGCACGAGAAGCGCAGAGAATGTCGAACCAACTCCAGTACCAATCA
This sequence comes from Effrenium voratum, assembly GCA_963377175.1. NCBI lineage: Eukaryota > Dinophyceae > Suessiales > Symbiodiniaceae > Effrenium > Effrenium voratum. The sequence goes on from CAUJNA010003209.1 coordinate 717,226, forward strand.
GATCCACAAAGAAAGTCTCTCCGGCCGAAGACCCTGAATTTCACAATGATCTCCTGGCAGACGCTTTGAGACCCTTGCGTCAACTGCAAGAATCCGCAGCGGCTGAAGGAAAAAAAAACATCGGGACAAAAAGAACCGCCATCAGCTTCACGGTGCTTCCATTGCAATCTGTTGCCCGACAATCACCCGGGGGTCAGCTTTTTGCACAAAACGACCCAAGCTTTCCACTGGAAAGCAAAAAAAGGCAAGCCCTCGCAAACCTGTCAGATCGCTCGGCAGGAAGCCTGCCTGGCATGTTCTTGCCGCTCGTCAATTCCTTTTTGAGGGCCCAAGACTCCAACTACGCTCGATGCGAAGGATTTCATGAGATCGCCGGCGCTTGTGACCAAACCATCATGACCTGGAAGCTTTTGGGTCAGCTCGCCACAATTCCTGCCAGAATTGGGTGGGAACCGCGGGGTATGAGCCACGGAAGTACTTCCGCCCATTTCAGACCCAAAGGCTTCGCTCCAGGCGCACGCTGCGAGTCAAAGGGATTTGACCCCAAAATTCCTGTGGGTTTTCCCGGTACCCCGACAACAAAATCCCGAGCCTCAAACAGAGCACATCCGGCAACTCTGAGCAAACGCGTGTTCAATACAACAGTCCCTTCGCTACGCCAATTAAATTGATGCACCATGTCTCCAGGCCACGCTGACGCTACAGTTGGTCGACCCCACGCCCCGCCTTATCTGGCTGTGGGTCAAAAGTAGGTATCCAAAATGGAACCATGGTAAATGGAAATATGGACTAAAACCTGCGGTCCCCTGGTGGTTTAATTCTGACCCATACCCATCTGGGTGCTGCCCCCCTCAGTCCCCAATGAAGAACACCGTGAAGGAGATCTCGAAGACCTCACCAACGACTCCCAAGTTGGGTGACCCTGAAATCCGCATCGGCACCACCAGCGAAAGGGCGCTTACTTGGGGTCCAAGAATTCATCCTGATCGGGCCTGAAGACCTGGACACGAACAGGTTTCCATTCAAAAACTTCTTGAAGACCCCATATGGTGTTTCCCCCTAAGCCTCGAAAGGCCACCCTCAAGAAAAACATGGATACACACAATCGCGGCACAGGGCGACAGTGATCTCAGGCCTGTTTGGCCTAGCTGTGTCCTGCCAAGGAGTGTTTGCAGGTCTGCGCTTCTGCGCTCCCAGGCAGGGGCTGAACTGGGAAGGGTCGCAGGGCCAACGAGTTGCTGCAAAGAAGGCGGCAGGTATGTGGCTGTGGCTCAAAAAACCGGTACCGAAATGGAACCGCAAGTGGAAACATGGACCAAAACCTGCGGTTTGCCCCTCCTGCCTAATTTTTAGACACACCCATGTCTTTAGGGTCACAGGTTGCGGGTTCTGCAAGAGCTGCAGGTGTCGCTGACCGCCAAACTCATCGTGCCGCGCGCTGGCGCGGCCGTTGAAAGCTGGAGACAACAAAGGAAGTCCACATGGCCATGGGCCAAAATCCAAATCCCGTACCCCCAGTGAACATCCCAGATCCCCCACTAAAATAGGTTCTAAGATGGGCGGCGCAGCCACCAAACTGGGATCCCAAAACGGTTTTCACACCCACGGCCACCTCTCGGGCGCATGTTTTTTTGTTCGGCCCCGCGCACGGGACCCCCAGTCCACTGAAGCGGCGCCTTCCAGATGTCGTGGTCCGGCTCAATGTCCGCGCTGAGGCCGGCCACCTGTGCCGCTTCTCATGGCCGGGCAAACACCCCGGTACCCCAAAGCCGGGCCCCCAGCTTCCCTGGCAAAAATGGACCAAACAGAACGGGGGTTACCCAGAAAGGGAGTGCCTCTGGGCTTTGACCACACCCATCCCCCAAAGCGGAACAAATGGGGGACATATTCGGAATGATTCAGTCCACTGAAGGAAACTCCCATGGCAACGTCAAAGATGTTTCAACCAGCACAAAAGAGATTGATGTGTGGGTCTGTTTTTGCATTTTGGGGTGGCCAAGAGGGGGAGGGGGGGTCCCCTAAACAAGAACACACCAATTTGCCACTTCAGCAGCTGATGTTGAAACCGCCTGAGGGGAAATTACAGAGACCCCTAGGAGACATGTGCAGCGTCCCATGTCGATGTCCAAACTTCCGAACCAAGGCACAGCTGCAGAGAGCAGAATCACGAGCGCTGGTACCACGTCCAGAAGCAATAAGAACATGGACCCAGCCTCAGCATTCAGCTCCCAAGAAACATCAAAGCGGTCCAGCGAGTCCAGCGAGCTAAGCCACTCCTACCCCTTGTTTCAATGAAACTCACCGGCTTTGGGGCGTGACATCAAAAAGACCAAGGGTCGCATGGTGAGTCCATGTGAGCCCCCGAGCTGCGGCCGAGCATCCTCTGTTTCGGCATCGCCCGGCGGCTTTGCCGGAGATAGCCGCGAGTTCCTCAATCCGTTGGCTCAACAGCGTTCTGTTCGATTCCCACAGGAGTGGGGGTTGTATTGGGGAAAATGCCGCAATACCCAAAAGAGGTAAGAAAAGAGGTAAGAACAGAGGTAACATGCAAAACCATAATAATTTTCAACCTTGTCTTGATGCACCGGCATTGGGACAGGAGAAGCCACCAGAGACTTGAAGGCGCTGAATTGCAGAAAAAAGATCCTCGCGACTGCGAGCATTAGTTGCTCCTTGTTTTCGGCGAGCGAAGATTTAGCCTTATCTGAGGGCGCCACTTTGAAGCTCGTTGGGGTGAAGGTTTTTGCTGGTTCGGTTTAAGGCTTTGGGGGTTAGATAGGGTTCTTTAGATTGCAAGTGTACTTGTTGCAGCTTTGTGCAGGATGTGCTGTTGCTTGCAGGGCAGGGTTGTGGGGGTTCGGCTAAGGTTGTTGGATCAAAAGGTTCAAGGCTCTAGGTTTGGGGTTGGAGAAGCACTGGCGCGCACATTTTGTGGACCGTTGCAAATTGGCAGGACACTTCTGGACGCAGACCTGTTCGCTTTCTCGTCTCTGGTCGTCCGCACGTGGCACATATTGCTTTCCATGTTGCTTTTCACTCGCGTCGGAATGCACAGTCATCCTTCCTTCAAGACGTAGCACTAGCAGCCCAAATTGACAACCCCATTAAGATATGCATATATATATATATACATATGGTACCCCCTGGAATACTCAATTTGTTGTTCAAAAAATAAGGGTGTTGCCTTTCTCTGAATGTAAAGTGCA
>CAUJNA010003209.1:725431-758457 GCA_963377175.1 Effrenium voratum
AAAATGAATGGGCCCCTATCCCCAGACTCCCGGGATTTGGTCTGGAGTTTCTCTTTGTTTTGCATGTGCGGGTTTCAGTGCGCTCGAAGCTGCAAGAATCATCATGTGTTCAATGTGGTTGCTGTGTGTCGTAAAACAAAAAAAAACAAAAAACACTGGAAAACCGGTTTATCAAACAAAGCCAGACTTGAATCCGATAACGGAATCGGTGTTGACTTTTTGCCTTTCAATCCTCAAATGACCAGAGAAGGTAAAACACAAACAAAAGCGCTGTATTTTACAGTGTTCTCAGACATGTGAAAGAAAGAGACATGCAGAGTAGGTAAGACACTTTCCAACTATAGTGAAAGGTAGGCCCGGGAGGGGGGAGGGGGGGGCGAGTGACCGTGTATGTATAAATATATATATATATATATATATGTATATATATATATATACGTGTGTGTGTGTGTGCGTCCGCAAGGTAATACATATACATGTGTATATATTATATATGTACACATTATACATACACATGAATAACAGTAAGGGCACCACAAGTTGCAGACATTGGGCACATGCATTTGTAAAACAGGACCTGTGATTGATTCACTGATTTGCAGAAGAAGCTGCTGGCGCTTCATAGCAGCCCTAGTTGGTGAACTGGGGTATGCCGGCAGCATTTTGCCTCGGCACCGGGCATCATGGCATTGCTACAGGTCAATTGCATCGCACCAACCTATGCAAGGATGAGACCACAACAAGAATACCGCTGACACCCCACCGACTTTTGCAACTCAGCGACGAACTTGCTCAACCAAAACAAGACCCCGAACCACATCCAAAAACCCAAGGCCTCCTGGATTTCTCGCGCCGAAGGCGCAGTTGCTGCCATCTACGACCCCAGGTAGATCACAGGCGAGCGCTGTGCTTTCGGTGGCCAGGTAGGCCGTCATGGGCTGCAGCGGGGGAGGAGGCTCCTCTGGGCTTTCAACGGGATACGGATCAATACATTTTGGGAAGATGGGGCTTCCAACCGTGGAAGCACCAATGCTGGCGTTCTTCTTCTTTGCTCTGGGCTGTCCATGCTTTTTCCCAAATCGGCTCCTTCTCTTTGCCAAATGGACCAACCAGCACCTGTGTTTGCGCTTGGGTGGTTTTGAGGCTGGCTTCAACGGGAGGGTAACGGATCAACAAACCCCGGGATGAAGACGGGGCTTCCAACCATGGAAGCACCCAAAACCCCCAACAATCCGCAAAAGGTGCACTGCTGGGTCAACATCAATCAGCTCACACCTACGTATGATATTTAGGGGGCCCTTTGTCGGACATCATCTACATCACAGGGGGATTTAGGCTCACCAACCATTTTTGAGCTGATTGACCATCAGAGTCCGCAGCCGAACGTCTCTGCTCCTCTTGTCGCCCCAGTCTCCACAAAGTGCCGTCGTCTTGCAGCCTCGACAACGAGACTCTGCAAGCATCAACATCAGTTGGAGGTTTACGAAATATGGCCTTTGCGCTTACTGGTAAAGGGAATGCCAACAGGGGCCCCGATTTGAGCCAAATTCGCCAGCTGCGTACAAGGCGCTCCTTTCGAAGCTCCATGTTCTCAATCACCACTCGCTCGTACTCGGCACTAAGGGCCATCAGGTGGCGATGGAACGGCGTATCTCCGAAGGTCATGGCTCCAGCGCGCTTTCGCGCTTGCGCGCTTGCGCGCGCGAGCCACACACGGAGCGAACAAACCTGAAGACCTGCTGGTCGCTGGGCGGGGCGCCTAGATCAAATCACACCAAACCGGAGAAGAAGCGTGCCTGCGGGAAAACGGCGCCAGAGTGGGTGCTCTTCTCTGCGACAAGGCTAAGCTCTGTGGGACTGGGCCAAAGCGCCACGTGATGCAAATATCTGCATGCTTGATTCAAGTTCCAGGACTGGAGCTCCTCACTTCCGCCAGTTGGATGAACTGGGAACACTGGGATTCGGATAAAGCACCTATCAAGTGGCGCGAAGCGGCTTTTGTCCATCCACAATTCGGGGCAGTTCTGTCGCTTCAAACCTGGAGAACTTCGGGCTTTCCGAGGCCAATCCAGGGCCCCCAGTAACCTCGGTCAGACACCAGCATCTCGAATCTGAAAACACGGAACACCGCAAAACGGGTGGCTTCTCTTTGGTACTCCCTTCAGACAACCCCAAATGCTAAAATAGAACGGAGTACCGAGCCTCGAGGGTCTGTCTTTTGAAGGGAAACCAAAAGAAAAACCGTTGCATCATTTTGGGGGATCCTTAAAAGAACGAGCCACCCATTTACCCCAGGCGAAAACCGTTTTGCACGAAAAAACTGTGCACTCGAGGGGCCGTGATAGGCATCACGAGCTTTCCGGCAAGCACCCGGATCTTTGGAGCCCCTGGCCGGGGAGTACACCGTGGCTTGCAGCTCCTCCACCCGTGCCAGCATGCTCCGGAAGATGGAGCTCTGCTGCATGGACAGCCTCACTCTGAAAGCTTGAGCGCTGACAAACGAGAAAAGCAGTCTGAAGAGGAAGCCATTCTGAGGAAAAGCCTAGAAACAAACAGAATGCACCGGAGTGCTCGCCTTATGAGGTGGAAAAAACCCTTCTAAGGCAGCTGTACCCAACTGCCAGCCGAGCAACGAAGTAGTTTCAGCAGGATCTGCGAAGATGTCCTCAGTGTGCCCACGCCGCGTCAAAAACAGCTTTCAACGCTTTCTATTGGGATGGTGGGACTCCAAATCCCAAATTTGACACATACCCAGCGGCTCCGAGCCAAGCGTCAAAGAGGCAGCCATTCTCCGCTCGGCGTCCGCAGTGGCGCGGGTGCAGCAGCGGTACCAAGCTGCTGGAGGAGTTGGGCCAATTGGGACCTGTGAGCACCTCGTTCCGCGTTCGGCGAAGTCGCCGTGGGCTTCTGGTCATCAAATCTGGTATTAAGATGGTGCACCCAAAACAATGAAATGATTCAAAAAGAAAATATGCGCAATGCTTGGGATTGGCCCGCCTTCATTTCGAATCGGCGATGGCTTCCCTTGGGGGTCCCCTTCTTAGGAAATCAAGTGGAATGCACAAGCTACACCAACAACCATGGTCTGGTTCACGTCCGGCCCCTATTCGGCCGACGACTTTCCTTTTTAGAAAAAGGTTCTTTGTGCATCAAGCCATCTAGGGACGGTCAAAGGTCCGAGTTGCATTCTGGCTGACCTGCTCTCGAAGGCCCAAGGAGTTCCACTTTCTCGCGTCAATGCCCACCAGGAGCTTGTATCTGTCAGATGCCACGGGCCATGTCGTCTTTTCGGAGGCTACCATCAAAAAAAAGACGAAACAGAAAGGAAACAGCATCACTTCTTTGGGATGTCCCATTTATGACACACACAAGAAAACATGCTGCTACCACACGGAAGTCCAGCCTGCCCTTGATGAGTCCGCCAATAAAGGTCCCACCATCGGAGTTGGGCGTCATGGAGGATGTCTCGCCAATGATCACTTCCTCCCTTGGGGAGGATGAGACAGCTCCAAAGAGCCATGGCATCACATCCTGCCGCTCAAAAAAGAATGCCAACCGTACACTCCGTTGAACAAATCTTGAAAGCAGTGTTCCTGCTCCTGGCTCGTTCTTCCTTGCAAATCTGTGTCAAAACAGATGTTCTCGTGGTTCCCCTTTCAACCAACGTGAAAAGTTTCAACTCAAACAAAGCGCGCCCACATGCACACATACACAAAAACACACACACACACACACACACACACACACACACACACACACACACACACACACACACACACACGCACACGCACACGCACACTCACACTCACACTCTCACACACACACACACACACACACACTCTGGGTCCATTGAGATGACATCCTCAAGATTTCCGTTTGGATGTGGCTCAAAGGAAACACCCAAAAACGTTTCGAAAGCAAATCAACATTCAAGGGGATGAACCTTCCAAGGTTGCCTCCAGTACCCCTGTGGTTCACCCAATGGGAGGTTCACTTGAATGCACGGTAATTGGTTGTCAAAACTAGGGACGCTTGGTCCCTAAAAGGGACCTATGGGTGCGTCTCAAAATCGGAAATACCAAAAAAACAAAAAAGAGACGGCTTTTTTGCTTGGTGTTTTGTTCGCAACCGGCCCCAAAAGGGAGTACCCCCAAAATTTCGGCGCGTTCGAGTCATTTTCGATCCACCACGCGCCTTCGAGTCATGCGGCGGGAGGCCTGCCGCCTGCGCCCGGTGGTCCGTGGGGTCCACGCCCGCCAGGCCCGCGAAGCTGGCGTACCTCCGGCGTTTGGCGGCTCGGTTTGTTCTTCTTTGGCGCGGAGGAGGAAGGAGCACGGCCCTTGCGCAAGGGTTTTCTGGGCAACTTAACTTCAAGGTCCTTGAAAGGAGCTGAAAGGCCCGATCCTTTTCTCCGGACCTCGGACGTGCCTGTGAAATGAACGGACTGCGTGCAGACATGGTGGACTGCAAGGAACACTCAAATTGGATTATCAATATCCTCTGTCGCAGAATCCTAAAGTTGACGACTACACTCCTGTCGAAAAGTCCCCTCGGCCGCTTCCATGATTGATGGAAAGAAGGCCACTCTGCTATTGTTTACACAAGCTGCAATGTTTGCCGCGCTTAACTAAAACCGTTGAAATGATTGTCCCTTACCTGTGTGTAGACAGTAATTAATAGAAGATTCCTCGTGCGTCTAGTTTTGCAGCCATTGGATTGTTGCGTTCACGCCCCAGACTTTGGCACAGTGGTGGGCGCTGACGTTCACATCAGCTTGGGGCGCGCGTTGACTTTCACATTTTCACGCACCCGCGTCGGAGATCAAATTGAAGATGGGGTGGGGAAGGGAGGGGATGCTGACGTTGACACTGGGATGCACCTGGATAAGAGGTCATGTTGCAGGTCCTTGTGTCTTGCTTCATGTTGCTTAAGGGCTTCTACAGTTGAATCGACATTGTGTACTGAATTTCTGGCTTCCCCGCTTTGACGCGCACTGAGGCAGCCTTACAGGCCTGGATGGCGGGACACGTGTGTCAAATGGCGGTCAACACCGGAGCTCGTGCAGCGTCACGTAGGATGCACCTTACACACCCTTGGCAGTCAATGTTGTGCGTGATCAAGTACACAAGCCAACTGCGATGTGGAGAGCCCAACCAAGCCCAAAAGCGCCTGCCCGAATATAACCAGGTTGAGCCTGTGGTCTCGGCCAGAGTCAAACCAGCCTTGAGCTATCAGGAAGCTTCTCCTTCTGGTGCCGTCGTCTGCAATGGAGTTTTGCAACGGCCTTGCGCGTCGGCTTCCGAATTTTGTTTTGTGCGCAACTGTCTTGTGACTTGAGGTTCGCTGTTCCTCGTCCTTGCTTTAGGCATTCCTCGCTGAGATGTGCATCAGATCCCGTGGCTTGAGCCTGTCTAAGGCATTCCTCGCGCATTGGCGCCGAGATGAACTGACAGGGTCTTGTCCACCTCTGTGTTCGCGGGGGGTGGGCAATCGAAGTGGCCGGGCAGCAACACAGTGCATTTATCGCGCGTGGAGAGGCACGCACACAACATGCACCTTCAGCGAAAAATATGTGCAGCTGGTCGTTTGACTCAATTCTTTAGACTTGATTGATTTTCGTGGCAGAGGTGCAAATGCTGTGTCCATGCCAGGATTGTTTCGCAAAGCCAGAGCCGTTTTGGAAAACACGCGTGGCAGACCGCTTGCCGACGACCTCTCAAAATTGCCGGTGACTTTGTTTATCGCTTGAAATCACGTTTTTTTTTGTTTTTTTTGATATCTATGCGCACAAACACATATACACATATACACCCATATGTTGTATGGCATGTCTGCATATGTATATACAGCATACTTATACACATATACCTATGTATATAGATATATGTGTATAACATATATATATATATATAACATGTATATTTATATAGACATTTATATATATAGATATATATATATGTATGTATTTGATGTGTATATACACGCCAAATACAACCGAATGTCCGACAAACCGACTTGGAGGCGCCAGTCCCACGCGGTCACGAAGCCCTCCAGCTTGCTGCCCCGGCCTCGAGTCGGCGACCAAACAAAAGCGGCCGTCCGAAACCAGGAACCGAAGCCGAAGCCGGCGGAAGGAAGAAAGAAAACAAGGAAACTGAGAATAAGCCAAAATAATGATAAGAATAATAATAGGAATAATAGCAATAAGATGCAGAATAATAATGATAAAAATGATAAATGATAAAAATGGGAACAATGATAATGATAATAATGACAATCATGACAATAATTCCTCGTTCCCCATTTGATAAAAGATAGGAATAATAATAAAAGTGCGATAAAAGCCTGGTACTGCAAACTGAGAAAGGACGTACAGCCTGGTACTTTAAAAAACGATTATAATAATAATGACAAGTCTGGTGCTCCAAACTTAAAGCCCCATTCTCTTTTGTTTAGCCCCCCTTATGTCCCACCTGTTGTTTCTTGATGCTGCGATAGGTAGGGAATGGGAAATGGAATGAACCTGGGGATTCCCAAACAAAGCAGTTGGATGGCGTATCTCAGGGTCATTCCATTTCTCATTCCCTGCTGAGCACCAACAAGACAAAACCAAGGTGGGAAATAAGGGGGGGCTAAACAAAAGAGAATGGGGGCTTGGGGCACCAAACTTTGTTTGATGACCATGGAATTTGGACTTGACTTTTGATCGGGAACCTGAAATGGTGGACTATCATATGAATGTCCACCAAACACTTTCAAGGGATCCTTGTTAAATGCATAGCCATTTGGCCTGATTCGACGACCAAGGAACTTGATGAGAACAAGTGTGGTTTCCTCTGCGTTTCCTCTGACCGTTTCTTCCCTGACCGCTTCCAGCCTGCGTTTTTGTCCCACGTGTTTGTCCCTATGTCTCGCTATGTCTCCCCATGTTTCCCCACTGTGGATGGGCGATATCCTGCACCACTTTGAAACCATCATCACTCCAAGGTTTCTTAGGCAGGATTTCGTCCGTCAGCATGCCTTCCCTTTTTTCTTCTTCCACACTCAGACTTTGCACCTGAGTACATGGGAAAGACTTTTACCTGCTTCACCCCAACACTTTGAGCCACCTTCCGAGCTTCCGACGGGCTGGCGGCACTCGGCCGCCGCTCACCAGAGCATTGACTCCTTGGCCCAACACAGCCCTGGCAACCCAAAGGTGATAATGCTTCTTCAGGTGATTACCGGACAAATTCAGCAGAGTATCGCTTTTGGGTAGGCCGGCGTATGGCGGTACTACCCAGGTGTCGGCCACTTGATGTGTCAAGATCAGCGTTTGAAAAAATAGCGGACCACCCCGCCCCCCCCCCCCAAATCGGGTGGGATTTCCTTGCGGTTTCCCTTGACACTATCCAACTCAAAGGAATCGCCTTAAAACGGCTGCCTTTCGTTGGCTATGGCCACGCATCGGCAAGGCCTTTCTTTGTCTGAACCTTGCAATGCTGTGTGTGTGTGTGGGCCAAATCCTGAACCAGTTGGGATGGATGAAACCCTCTTACCCCCTGATGCGAATTGGATTTTGCACTGGCGTGCTGAGATCAAAACAAAGTGTCGACCCAGGCATGATGGCTTCGGTCGAGAAGCTGATGCCGCCCTCGAAATTGGAGAACTTTCCTGCCGAGTCTGATTGCCGCAGCACGCTCCACGATTGTTTCCACTACCCCCAAACCACTTCCCGAGGAAAATAGGGGGCATACCGGCATACCTTTCTATAACGGACTATATAGCGGTTGCGCATCCCATGCTTTGGGGGTAGTGGACACCATCGTAGAGATGTCCTGCTTGAATGTTCGACCGGCTTAGGCAACAGGTTATAACCTCAGTTGTAAAGGGTATAAACGGGGGTGACATACAGCCATAGTTGCCAAATTACTCGTTCCCCCAAGAGGACGCAGGAAACTTGGTGAGGTCCCAGTTTTTGTGGTTGAAATTCAGCTCGTCCCCCACGCCCCTTGAACCGTGGACTGCAGGATTTCTTTGACCGAACCGCCTCCCCTTGTCAGCCAATATGGGTTTATCTCCAAATAGGAGAACCCCCAAAGGTAAAAAGACTATGGCTCCAACCTGCTAACTAGGATAGGCTTCCACTTTCTGCGAAAGCGCCCGCCTCCTCGCAAAGGCCAATTGTTACCGCCGCACATCCCAGCACCCATGATCTCCCCGCCATTGTCGCCTAACGGTAAGCACTAAGCTCTGTTTCTTGGTAGCCCACCAGGAATGAATCGAACAAAAGCAGCAAAATCATAGACCCCAGATAGCTGGGAGATTTGACCAACACTGCTTCCGCTCCAGCAAAGCAAAAAACAGAAAGCATGCCAAGAACGACGAAGTTACTGTGAAACCTTCCCCCCCCACTACGAATGGACAGGACAAAAGGCAAAAATAGAAAGCATGCCAAGATGTAAAGGTACTGTGGAAGACCACCAACGTGTCCTCCCACATGCCCCGCTCCTGACAAGGGTCTGTGTGTGTGTTTTTGGAGTTGGTACCCTCTGCAGGTAGGCTTTTAGGCATGCAACAACGAAAAACGTGGACGCCGTCAATGGTTCACTCCCACCAAAATCGAAGAACAGACTTTGATTCTCGGACGACTACCTGTCGAGGACCGCGGGTGTACTCGGCCACCTTCTGACTCTGTTCCTTTGGGGGGTGAGAGCCCCAAAAATGGCGCAACGCGCTTTTCCTTTGGGTTTCCCTTAACACCAAAAAAGGCGCACCCTCAGAAAAAGACACGCCCAAAACATACTTTCTGACGTTCCATACTTAGTCTGCCCCAAAAGAGGAGTATGTTTGGAACTGTTCAGAGGCAATGCCAAGTCCTTGAGCAACTTCACCATCTCCCCGATCTCCTCATCCATGAAGCTGACCATGGCACGCATCATTCGACGGTGTCGGTCTTTGATGAAAGCGAACCTCACAGCCACAAGACAAGCCACGATGCACTTGTTGGCCACTCCTCCCCAACCCATTCAGCAATGCTCTACCACACAATTAAAGCAGCTGCAACGCTACCCAAAAACCTGGGCATTGGCTCGGTCATTGACCAACTCTGCTTTGTTTCCCTGCCTTCACCTGCTGAATGGGTTTGATTTCAAACCGGGGTTCCGAAAGCGGTAACAAACACACACACACACAGACACGCACACACCTTAGTTCTCCTTTGGCGCACGGGGGTTCCAACCAGATGGTTTGTTGGAACCCCCCCTTCAATCCAGTTCAACCCCATTCAATCCAGTTCAGTTCCCAAACAAGAAAAAACACACCGTTTTTGTGCGGTACCCCTTTTCGGGTGCTTGAAAGGCAAACCAAGCGGAAAACCCGTTGCGCCACGGGGGGTCCAACCGTCAACTCTATCCTGCCTGTCTTCGTAGGCCTTGGGCACCTGCCCAGAGAAAAAAGACAAAATGCATCTGAAAACAACCCGTACATTCATGCGGCTATGAATATTAACGGGGAACCTGGTTGGTGGACACCAATCTAGGACCTACACGCTGTCCACCAAAGGGTCCCTAATTGAAATTCATGCCAATATGGCTCTTGTGACACAGATTACGGATACGGCTTCAAAAATGGACCCATGTGGTTGGTTGGCTTGAAGCAAATCAATTGCTTGTGAAAAAGGCCTGGCTTGATTGATAGGTGTGAACGGCAGGGATGACCGAAAAGTGTCAGTTGTTCAAACCATGATGTAGAAAAGGGCAACCCCCACCCCAATAGTGGTTTTCACCCACACCCCTTTCCAGCAGTTGCTCAAACCACAGTCGTCCAATCGCGGCCCCCAACGAAGCCTGCGGAAAACAAACACACCGGCATAGACCCCAGATAGCACACAACGGCTACGAACCATGATGACAGCATCATGATGATGTTGACAGTATCATGATGATATCACAGCCACTCAGCATGGTGCGCTAAATAGCCTCGCAGACAACGTCCTAAAAAGTTCAGCGGCATAATGATGATGTTGACAGCATCATGCTGACACACCCCGCTACATATCTAGCAGAAAAATGGCAGAGACGACGTCCTGATGAGTTCGACAGCATCATGATGATGCGGACAGCTTCATGGTGATGGGCAAGGCAGCATCATGATGATACCACAGCCACGAATCATCTTGCGACAGCGTAATGAATTCAGCATCATCCTGATGTTGACAGCATCATGCCGCCACCACACCCACGAACCATAACGCAGCGTTGCAGTGATTCCAGCAGCAATATGATGCGGCTGACAACATCAGATACACCAGCCACGAACCATTGCGCGCGACGATTAGAGCAGCAACAACGCCCGAATCGGTCAACAGCATCATGATGCTGCCCATGATGATGACACGACCACGATTCTCCAAACAGCACTCGCCCTAGCACCCTGCCATTTATATGCGCCCGCACCGTCGCGGCACCCGCGCCAGCACCATACATGTCCCCGAGCACCCTGCCGTCACACACTGTCACCAGCACCTCAACCGAACAGCACCCCAAAACCGCACCTGCGCCAGTACCCCAAAGTGCATTTCCAGCCGTCGATCTTGCAAAACAATTCCCCTTCTTCATTGGAAGTTAGAACCCCTATGGCCTTCAGCTATCTGGGCAATAAGCTGCCGCGCGGTCAGCAGCACTTTCACCACCGCCCCAAACTGCATGCCCCTAGCACCTGCTGGCAATCTCGGAAAATTGCGCCCAGAACCTCACCAGCACCTCAAACAGCACCCCAAACAGTACCTCCAAACAGCACCTGCATCAGCACCCCAAACTGCGCGCGGCCATCAAATGCACCTGCACCATCACCTAGCACCCGCTGTCCTTTTAAACAGCACAGGCACCAAACAGCACCTCCTCCATCACCGCAAAATTGCATCCACTGCCCCAAACTGCATGCTTCCAGCCCGGCCGTCAATCTCGCAAAACAGCACCTCCACCAGCACCCCAAACTGCATTCCCCGTAGCACCCGACCGTCAATCTCACAAAACAGCACCTCCACCAACACCCCAAACTGCATGCCGCCAAGCTCGCAAAACACACACCCACTAGCACCCCAAATTGCATGCCCTCTAGCACCCGGCCATCACTCTCGCAAAACAGCACCTCCACCAGCACCCTAAACTACATGCCCCTTAGCACTCGGTCGTCAATCTCGCAGAGCAGCACCTCCACCATGTCCACCAGCACCCCAAACTGCATGCCCCCTAGCACCCGGCCGTCCTCGCAAAACAGCACCTCAACCAAAAGTCCAAACTGGTAGCACCCGGCCGTCGAGCTCGCAAAACAGCACCTCCACCAGCACTCCAAACTGCATGCCCCGTAGCACCCGGCCCTCAATCTAGCAAATCACTTTCCCTTCTTTATTAGAAGTTTGCACCCCTATATTTCAGCTATCTGGGGAGAAAGAAAAATGTTCCTCCTGCGGCTCATGTTTCCCCCTCCCCTTTCCAACAGTTCTTCAAACAACAGTCCGACTGCCCAACGAAGGCTTCAGCAACTGAATTGGGCTCCTTCATTTTTTTTATCTTGGCTACCTGGACCGAATCGCCTGCCTTTACACCAGCTCAAACGACAGTCCAATCGGCCAACGAAGGCTTAACTAAGCACTTGGCTCCTCATTCTTCTTGTTTTCAACCTGGCCTGCAAGGGCATGTGCACCAAGTGCATGGACCAGAAGAGGAACAGCGGCTCCGCGACGTCGTGGGCTCGGACCACCGCCTTGGCCGCCGCCAAGAGCTCCGACTCCTCGAAGACGCAGCGCTGGCCATTTGGCGCCTGGGCTGGGCGTGGGGCGTGGGGCGTGGAGGGGGTGGAGGGGGTGGAGGGGGTGGAGGGGGTGGAGGGGGTGGAGGGGGTGGAGGGGGTGGAGGGGGTGGAGGGGGTGGAGGGGGTGGAGGGGGTGGAGGGGGTGGAGGGGGTGGAGGGGGTGGAGGGGGTGGAGGGGGTGAGGGCAAGGGGTGGGGTGGAGGAGTAGAGGGGTGGAAGGGTTGAACAGGGCGGGTTGAAGTTGGGGAGGGGAGAGGGGGGGATTAAGGCTGAGGGGTGTTGGGGGGCTTCAACATCCATGACCTCCTCATGGTTGGTGTCCCTCAAGGGCGCCATGGGGCTGTCGCATTTTGCCCCTGCCTGGTTCTTTTGGGAGCAGGCAGGTCCGTTCTGCAGGTCCAAAGCCGGGCCGTCGAAGGTGGCATTGAAGCGCCAAAGGTCGCCTTATGATTTTGGGGGCAGTATGGCTCTGTAGCTCGCCCAATAAATAATCTTATTCGGCACGTTAAAAAGGAACTTTAAAAAGCCGACTGCACGTTTAATACCCTTCTGTCCACTAACATGGAACCTGACTGACAGGACCCCTCAAAACCATTCGCCTTCAAAAGGGACGCTCGGCTGAGTTCTATGTCAGACAGGAGAGTATATTGTTGTCCCTGGTTCCAAAGCGCGCCTTTCCCAAGATCCATAATATCCATGGCCAGTGGCGCATGGATTTCAGGCCACACTTCCCGGCCGTGTGCTGCCAGTAGTCGTTGGAATGATGCCAGTACCCCAGCCAAGTCTCGTAGCCCCGGGCGCGGGGATGGTGCTCCAACGTGGCCATCCCCACATCCCACTTGCCTCTTTTCGCGCTTCGTTCCGGATCAAAAACGTGCCCCACTTTTAAAGGGATTTGTGACAAATGGGTGTCTCTTTTTGAGAGACTGTACCCTCTTTAGCTTGGTTTAAGGGAGGCCAAAAGGAAATCAACTGTTTTGGGGGTCCCCTACTTTGAAACAAAGCCAATCCAACTCCAAATGCAAAGCGTCTAAAAGTCTCAGGAACACTGGAAACCGCCAAGTTGCCAACAATGTGCGTTCGATAGCCCGCACGACGTAACAAAGACGCCATCCCAGACATGTTCACCGGAATCCCTTGGAAGCCACCTTCCACGTCATTGCCGTTGACACATTCCGGGTTCACGTTCTGGACATTGACGTGGATAGGATTTCGCCCAGTCTGAATAGCGCTCCTTGCCGGAGAGCAAAACTGGAAGGTGTAGAAGCGGTCAAGCTCAATACCGGACCTGCATCGCGAATTCCAATGGGGACATCCTTTCTTGTGGGTACGGTATTTGGGTTGCCTCAAAGGCAAACCAAAGGGGAGCGACCCCTTTTTGAGGGTTCCCTCAAACAAAAAATCGGAAACGAGCCAGAAAAGCTTGCAGGCCTTGCCAAGGCGTCAATGTTCGGCGTCTGCACTTCCCTGTCACCCTCCGCGCGATGAAATCCTCAAAACGAGGATCGCCGGAGCCAAACCACGGCCCGGGACGTTCTCAGGGCTCGGTGTGGGGCATCCAAACTTTTTGCGTCTGTGTGTGTGTGTGAAGTTGGATTATCCCCACCCTGAAATGGAAACCTGAAATCGAAATGTGGCCCGCGGTCATGCGTGATTTCCCGTTTGTGGGGCAAACCATGGGAATTGTACCAAAAGAGCACCCACGCCCCAAAATGGATTTGGACGCCCCCTGTACATCTTGAAGGTGTCTCAGAATCAGGAAGCCCTTGTTGCACGGCTCGTCGAGAAAAAGCCAAACCGGCCTGGAGGGTTCGTAACTTGGGGGGAATCTGGATGTTACTCTTGGTTCGAAGCCCGCGCCTACTTCAGCCCAGCCCAGATCATCAGCGAGGATGTGCAGGATGTGGGGCAAGCGAGCAGCCACCTAGACTCCATTCTCATCTTTGGAGTTGTCCTCCAAAACAGAGGGGATTCCATTACTGTCCACCTCGCTAAACAAGAAAGGCACTTGGGTTTGGCATCTGCCCTTTGCCAGCTCAAGAACGGCATTGGTTGGCACTAGCTTGCTGAGGGACACACCGGAAGCAGCAGCAAGAAACAAAGCTTCAAAGATGCCATTGCCATTCTCCAACAGCTTTGCTTGAATTTGTGTGTGTGTGTTGTGTGTTTTGCATTTGTGCGTATCAGTGTCTATCTCTGTGTGTCGCTGTGCCTGTCTGATTGTTTTTTTTGCTTGCGTTGTGCTGCCCCAGCTCGCTCGGCCGGCAAGCCCGTCCGAGCTGATCCGAAAAAGCCGCAGAAGCGGCTCCCGGAGCACTCAGCCGGACCACTTCAGAACAAATTCACAGCCACATCCAGTTCAAGCTTGAAACCTCTCACGCTGGCAGACACAAGCACAAAAAACACACACACAAGCTCACCGAAAATTGCGGCCGGGTGCACGACCAAATCAGCTCTAGTAGCTGGGAAGTGCATCGTCACAAGCACTCAGCCCCGAAAGATGATTCAGTACTCTCATCACCGGTCGCACCAGGCATGCCTGCTCAGACCAAAGTGTCAATCCCCCGTATGCCTCGACACACAAGAAGCCTACCAGAGCCGCAACCAATGCCACAAACAAAAAGACAACACTTGCCAAGAATGGCACGACCAAATCAGCTCTAGTAGCTGGTAAGTGCATCGTCACAAGCACTCAGCCCCGAAAGATGATTCGGTACTCTCATCACCGGTCGCACCAGGCATGCCTGTTCACACCAGAGTGTCAATCCCCCGTATGCCTCGACACACAACAAACCTACCAGAGCCGCAACCAATGCCACAAACAATAAGACAAAACTTGCCAAGAACTGCACGACCAAATCAGCTCTAGTAGCTGGCAAGTGCATCGTCACAAGCACTCAGCCCCGAAAGATGATTCAGTACTCTCATCACCGGTCGCACCAGGCATGCCTGCTCAGACCAGAGTGTCAATCCCCCGTATGCCTCGACACACAAAAAGCCTACCAGAGCCGCAACCAATGCCACAAACAAAAACACAAAACTTGCCAAGAACGGCACGACCAAATCAGCTCTAGTAGCTGGTAAGTGCATCGTCACAAGCACTCAGCCCCGAAAGATGATTCAGTACTCTCATCACCGGTCGCACCAGGCATGCCTGCTCAGACCAGAGTGTCAATCCCCCGTATGCCTCGACACACAACAAACCTACCAGAGCCGCAACCAATGCCACAAACAATAAGACAAAACTTGCCAAGAATGGCACGACCAAATCAGCTCTAGTAGCTGGTAAGTGCATCGTCACAAGCACTCAGCCCCGAAAGATGATTCAGTACTCTCATCACCGGTCGCACCAGGCATGCCTGTTCACACCAGAGTGTCAATCCGCCGTATGCCTCGACACACAACAAACCTACCAGAGCCGCAACCAATGCCACAAAAAAAAAGACAAAACTTGCCAAGAATGGCACGACCAAATCAGCTCTAGTAGCTGGTAAGTGCATCGTCACAGGCACTCAGCCCCGAAAGATGATTCAGTACTCTCATCACCGGTCGCACCAGGCATGCCTGTTCACACCAGAGTGTCAATCCCCCGTATGCCTCGACACACAACAAACCTACCAGAGCCGCAACCAATGCCACAAACAATAAGACAAAACTTGCCAAGAATGGCACGACCAAATCAGCTCTAGTAGCTGGTAAGTGCATCGTCACGAGCACTCAGCCCCGAAAGATGATTCAGTACTCTCATCACCGATCGCACCAGGCATAGGCATGCCTGTTCAAACCAGAGTGCCAATATCCAGTAAACCTCCACAGAACCAACGTACCCGTGCCACAAGCAATGCCACAAACAGTGACACAAGACTTGCCAAGAATGGCACGACCAAATCAGCTCTAGTAGCTGGTAAGTGCATCGTCACAGGCACTCAGCCCCGAAAGATGATTCAGTACTCTCATCACCGGTCGCACCAGGCATGCCTGTTCACACCAGAGTGTCAATCCCCCGTATGCCTCGACACACAACAAACCTACCAGAGCCGCAACCAATGCCACAAACAATAAGACAAAACTTGCCAAGAATGGCACGACCAAATCAGCTCTAGTAGCTGGTAAGTGCATCGTCACAAGCACTCAGCCCCGAAAGATGATTCAGTACTCTCATCACCAGTCGCACCAGGCATGCCCGTTCACACCAGAGTGTCAATCCCCCGTATGCCTCGACACACAACAAACCTACCAGAGCCGCAACCAATGCCACAAACAATAAGACAACACTTGCCAAGAATGGCACGACCAAATCAGCTCTAGTAGCTGGTAAGTGCATCGTCACAAGCACTCAGCCCCGAAAGATGATTCAGTACTCTCATCACCGGTCGCACCAGGCATGCCTGTTCACACCAGAGTGTCAATCCCCCGTATGCCTCGACACACAACAAACCTACCAGAGCCGCAACCAATGCCACAAACAATAAGACAAAACTTGCCAAGAATGGCACGACCAAATCAGCTCTAGTAGCTGGTAAGTGCATCGTCACAAGCACTCAGCCCCGAAAGATGATTCAGTACTCTCATCACCGGTCGCACCAGGCATGCCTGTTCACACCAGAGTGTCAATCAGCCGTATGTCTCGACACACAACAAACCTACCAGAGCCTCAATCAATGCCACAAACAAAAAGACAAAACTTGCCAAGAATGGCACGACCAAATCAGCTCTAGTAGCTGGTAAGTGCATCGTCACAAGCACTCAGCCCCGAAAGATGATTCAGTACTCTCATCACCGGTCGCACCAGGCATGCCTGTTCACACCAGAGTGTCAATCAGCCGTATGTCTCGACACACAACAAACCTACCAGAGCCTCAATCAATGCCACAAACAAAAAGACAAAACTTGCCAAGAATGGCACGACCAAATCAGCTCTAGTAGCTGGTAAGTGCATCGTCACAAGCACTCAGCCCCGAAAGATGATTCAGTACTCTCATCACCGGTCGCACCAGGCATTCCTGTTCAGACCAGAGTGCCAATCCCCCGTGCGCCTCGACACACAACAAGCCTACCAGTGCCGTATCCAATGCAACAAACAATAAGACAAAACTTGCCAAGAATCGCACGACCAAATCAATTCTAGTAGCTGGTAAGTGCATCGTCACCGGTCGCACCAGGCATAGGCATGCCTGTTCAAACCAGAGTGCCAATATCCAGTAAACCTCAACACACAACCAACGTACCCGTGCCACAAGCAATGCCACAAACAATAAGACAAAACTTGCCAAGAATGGCACGACCAAATCAGCTCTAGTAGCTGGTAAGTGCATCGTCACAAGCACTCAGCCCCGAAAGATGATTCAGTACTCTCATCACCGGTCGCACCAGGCATGCCTGCTCAGACCAGAGTGTCAACCCCCCTACGCCTCGACACACGGCAAACCTACCAGTGCCGGAACCAATGCCACAAACAATAAGACGAAACTTGCCAAGAATGGCACGACCAAATCAGACCTAGTAGCTGGTGAGTGCATCGTCACAAGCACTCAGCCCCGAAAGATGATTCAGTACTCTCAATCCCCCGTACGCCTCGACACACAACAAGCCTACCAGAGCCGCAACCAATGCCACAAACAATAAAACAAAACTTGCCAAGAACGGCACGACCAAATCAGCTCTAGTAGCTGGTAAGTGCATCGTCACAAGCACTCAGCCCCGAAAGATGATTCAGTACTCTCATCACCAGTCGCACCAGGCATGCCTGCTCAAACCAGAGTGTCAACCCCCCGTACGCCTCGACAAACGGCAAACCTACCAGTGCCGCAACCAATGCAACAAGCAATGGGACAAAACTTGCCAAGAATCGCGCGACCAAATCAATTCTAGTAGCTGGTAAGTGCATCGTCACAAGCACTCAGCCCCGAAAGATGATTCAGTACTCCCTCATCACCGGTCGCACCAGCCATAGGCATGCCTGTTCAAACCAGAGTGCCAATATCCAGTAAACCTCAACACACAACCAACGTACCCGTGCCACAAGCAATGCCACAAACAATAAGACAAAACTTGCCAAGAATGGCACGACCAAATCAGCTCTAGTAGCTGGTAAGTGCATCGTCACAAGCACTCAGCCCCGAAAGATGATTCAGTACTCTCATCACCGGTCGCACCAGGCATGCCTGCTCAGACCAGAGTGTCAACCCCCCTACGCCTCGACACACGGCAAACCTACCAGTGCCGGTACCAATGCCACAAACAATAAGACGAAACTTGCCAAGAATGGCACGACCAAATCAGCTCTAGTAGCTGGTAAGTGCATCGTCACAAGCACTCAGCCCCGAAAGATGATTCAGTACTCTCATCACCAGTCGCACCAGGCATGCCTGCTCAAACCAGAGTGTCAACCCCCCGTACGCCTCGACACACGGCAAACCTACCAGTGCCGCAACCAATGCAACAAAAAAAAAGACAAAACTTGCCAAGAATGGCACGACCAAATCAGCTCTAGTAGCTGGTAGGTGCATCGTCACAAGCACTCAGCCCCGAAAGATGATTCAGTACTCTCATCACCGGTCGCACCAGGCATGCCAGTTCACACCAGATTGTCAATCTCCCTATTCCTCGAAACACAACAAGCCTACCAGTGCCGCAACCAATGCCACAAACAATAAGACGAAACTTGCCAAGAATGGCACGACCAAATCAGCTCTAGTAGCTGGTAAGTGCATCGTCACAAGCACTCAGCCCCGAAAGATGCTTCAGTACTCTCATCACCGGTCGCAGCAGGCATGCCTGTTAACAGCAGATTGTCAATCTCTCGTATGCCTCGACACACAACAAGACGACAACAGCCGCAAGCCGCAAACAGTGACACAAGACTTGCCAAGAATGGCGCGACCAAATCAGCTCTAGTAGCTGGTGAGTGCATCGTCACAAGCACTCAGCCCCGAAAGATGATTCAGTACTCTCATCACCGGTCGCACCAGGCATGAATGTTCACACCACATTGTCAATCTCCCATATTCCTCGACACACAACAAGCCTACCGGAGCCGCAACCAATGCCACAAACAAAAAGACAAAACTTGCCAAGAATGGCACGACCAAATCAGCTCTAGTAGCTGGTAAGTGCATCGTCACAAGAACTCAGCCCCGAAAGATGATTCAGTACTCTCATCACCGGTCGCACCAGGAATGGCTGTTCAGACAAGAGTGTCAATCTCAAGTATGCCTCAACATACGACAATCCCAACAGTGTCACAAGCAATACCACAAACAGTGACATGAAACTTGCCAAGAATGGCACGACCAAATCAGCTCTAGTAGCTAGTGAGTGCATCGTCACAAGCACTCAGCCCCGAAAGATGATTCAGTACTCTCATCACCGGTCGCACCAGGCATGCTTGCTCAGACAAGAGCGTGAATCTCCAGTATGCCTCAACACACGACAATCCCAACAGTGTCACAAGCAATACGACAAACAGTGACACAAAACGTGCCAACAATGGCACGACCAAATCAACTCTAGTAGCTGGTGAGTGCATGGTCACAAGCACTCAGCCCCGAAAGATGATTCAGTACTCTCATTACCAGTCGCAACAGGCATGCCTAGACACGCGAGAATCCTACCAGAGCCGCAACCAATGCCACAAACCGCGACACAAAACTTGCCAAGAATGGCACGACCAAATCAGCTCTAGTAGCTGGTGAGTGCATCGTCACAAGCACTCAGCCCCGAAAGATGATTCAGTACTCTCATCACCGGTCGCACCAGGCGTGCCTGTTCAGACAAGAGTGTCAATCTCAAGTACGCCTCGACACACAACAAGCCTACCAGAGCCGCAACCAATGCCACAAACAATACGACGAAACTTGCCAAGAATGGCACGACCAAATCAGCTCTATTAGCTGTTGAGTGCATCGTCACAAGCACTCAGCCCCGAAAGATGATTCAGTACTCTCATCACCGGTCGCACCAGGCATGCCTGTTCATACCAGAGTGTCAATCCCCCGTATGCCTCGACACAACAAACCTACCAGAGCCGCAACCAATGCAACAAACAATAAAACAAAACTTGCCAAGAACGGCACGACCAAATCAGCTCTAGTAGCTGGTAAGTGCATCGTCACAAGCACTCAGCCCCGAAAGATGATTCAGTACTCTCATCACCGGTCGCACCAGGCATGCCTGTTCACACCAGAGTGTCAATCCCCCGTATGCCTCGACACACAACAAACCTACCAGAGCCGCAACCAATGCCACAAACAAAAAGACAAAACTTGCCAAGAATGGCACGACCAAATCAGCTCTAGTAGCTGGCAAGCACTCACCCCCGAAAGATGATTCAGTACTCTCATCACCAGTCGCACCAGGCATGCTTGCTCAGACAAGAGTGTGAATCTCCAGTATGCCTCAACACACGACAATCCCAACAGTGTCACAAGCAATGCCACAAACAGCGACACAAAACTTGCCAAGAATGGCATGACCAAATCAGCTCTAGTAGCTGGTGAGTGCATCGTCACAAGCACTCACCCCCGAAAGATGATTCAGTACTCTCATCACCAGTCGCAAAAGGCATGCTTGCTCAGACAAGAGTGTGAATCTCCAGTATGCCTCAACACACGACAATCCCATCAACAGTGTCACAAGCAATACCACAAACAATGACATAAGACTTGCCGAGAATGGCACGACAAAATCAGCTCTAGTAGCTGGTGAGTGCATCGTCACAAGCACTCAGCCCCGAAAGATGCTTCAGTACTCTCATCACCAGTCACACCAGGCATGCCTAGACACGCGAGAAGCCTACCAGAGCCGCGCCCAACGCCACAAACAATAAGACAACACTTGCCAAGAATGGCACGACCAAATCAGCTCTAGTAGCTGGTAAGTGCATCGTCACAAGCACTCAGCCCCGAAAGATGATTCAGTACTCTCATCATCGGTCGCACCAGGCATGCCTGTTCACACCAGAGTTTGAATCGCTCGTATGCCTCGACACACAACACGCCTACCATTGTCACAAACAATGCCACAAACAATAAGACAAAACTTGCCAAGAATGGCACGACCAAATCAGCTCTAGTAGCTGGTGAGTGCATCGTCACACGCACTCAGCCCCGAAAGATGATTCAGTACTCTCATCATCGGTCGCACCAGGCATGCCTGTTCACACCAAAGTGTGAATCGCCCGTATGCCTCGACACACAACACGCCTACCAGTGTCACAAACATTGCCACAAACAATAAGACGAAACTTGCCAAGAATGGCACGACCAAATCAGCTCTAGTAGCTGGTGAGTGCATCGTCACAAGCACTCAGCCCCGAAAGATGATTCAGTACTCTCATCATCGGTCGCACCAGGCATGCCTGTTCACACCAGAGTGTGAATCGCCCGTATGCCTCGACACACAACACGCCTACCAGAGCCGCAACCAATGCCACAAACAATAAAACAAAACTTGCCAAGAACGGCACGACCAAATCAGCTCTAGTAGCTGGTAAGTGCATCGTCACAAGCACTCAGCCCCGAAAGATGATTCAGTACTCTCATCACCAGTCGCACCAGGCATGCCTGCTCAAACCAGAGTGTCAACCCCCCGTACGCCTCGACAAACGGCAAACCTACCAGTGCCGCAACCAATGCAACAAACAATAAGACAACACTTGCCAAGAATGGCACGACCAAATCAGCTCTAGTAGCTGGTGAGTGCATCGTCACAAGCACTCAGCCCCGAAAGATGATTCAGTACTCTCATCATCGGTCGCACCAGGCATGCCTGTTCACACCAGAGTGTGAATCGCCCGTATGCCTCGACACACAACACGCCTACCAGAGCCGCAACCAATGCCACAAACAACGACACAAAACTTGCCAAGAATGGCACGACCAAATCAGCTCTAGTAGCTGGTGAGTGCATCGTCACAAGCACTCAGCCCCGAAAGATGATTCAGTGCTCTCATCACCGGTCTCACCAGGCATGTCCCATGCATTCCCTTTTTCTGGCCACAGTCTTAATGACAAGCATGCCTCGACACAAACCTACCAGTGTCACAATCAGTGCTGCAAATAGTGTCAGCCCAACAATATATAGATTCACGTATGACATGTTTACAAGCATCAGACGATATGCGGCCAGCAAATACGTTTTTGGAGCGCTGCAGGCCTGCCTGCTACAACGATGCCATCGTATTTATCACTGCGATGTTCAGGCTTGCTTGGCTTCCCTTTCTGAGAGTCAGTTGATGGCAGTTGAGAGTGGGTCCAGCAGCCAGTGGGGTCTCCTTGGGAGCCACCATCGGGATTTGTCGCAAATCATGGAACCCCACAACAAGAAAGCAAAAACACCTCCAGCAGGTGGTGGTGGTCATTTTTGGTGTTCCTTGCACAACCCCGAACCCAAAAAAAATGCAGATTCTTCCCCGCCCCCCGCACTTGGTTTTCACTCGCACGGGCTAGTGCCTACAGGCCCAAAGAAGGACCAAACCAGCTGCGGAAGCTGCCAGCAGCACCAAGTTAAACCTCAGGATCTGTGGTCAAAACTACGAACGGGTTGTCATTCGTCCCTTAGGAATCCTCACAACTTACAACGCTGGTCCAGTCCCTACAAAAAGTTGAAGATCAGGACACATGACATGGGGCATGTCAAAATACGTGGTTTGAAGGCAAACGAAAAGGAAAACCATGTTTTGTGTGTTTGTTCATGCTTTGTGTTTCTTTATTTGTTTTGTAGGTTTATTAGTTGTTTAGTGTATTCTCTCTTTTTCTTGGAGGGGGGGTCCGCCTTATTATAAGAAAAGAAGGAAAAAAGGAAGAAAAAAACGGTGGTTTTCATGTTTTAAAGTCTAAAATCATCCCCGTCAATATTATCAACGGTTTGACATTGGCCCTCCTCCCAACCCCGGTGAAAGAAAGCAACAACATGGGGTAGCCCTGCAAGAAATCGGGTACCCGCCCAGCTTTCAGTTGCTAGAAAACATTAAGATCTGTGGTCCTCTGGGTCGTAACTTTCGAGCCACCTAGGAAAACTCCGAGCCCTTTCCCTACCAGCGGGCGATGTGACAACGCCTCGATTCAGCATGGCACCCCAGTGTCCCGCAGCTTTGCGTAGAAAGGCAGTTTTCCCGCTCTTCCCGACGTGACGCCTTTGCACACCGCTGTTTTCAAAACTGATTTGGCTGGGTCGCCTGATTTGGAGCCTCTTCTGAATGTGTATTTACCCAAAATCGCCACAGCGACGGACATTGAGCGAAGCAGAAGTCAACGCGTTTCTTGAGCTTGCCAGTGCTTCACATTGAAAGCTGCTTTGCGCAAGCCGCGGGACGATCCTGTGTTCCTATCTTGGCATGACGTGCACACTGTTTTGCAGTTTTGTAGCCGCCTGCCTATTCCAGCGCGCACTATTTCTTTCACCTTGCTTCCAACCAACAGGTTTTCACATTGAACCCCATTTTTAGGGGTACCCTTTTGATTGACTCGTGTCCAACTCCTTGAGCCACAGCCAAGGTCCACCTTGGCGAGAGGCTCGCGCAGCGACACGTCCCCTTCGCCCGGCTTCAGGCGCTGCAGCAGGTGCCGCCGAACTGCCCGGCGCAGCGCCTCGAAACTCGGTGGGTGGATTTAGGTCCAGCCGCTTTCCGGGGGGGGGTGCCCTATTTTTCAAGTCATGGCCATGTGGACTTGGCTCCCGGGTCGGTCCAGCTTTTGGAGGGTGCCCGGTTGACGCCTTACATTGTTCTTTGGTCTAGACACCACCTTTCGTGCTGTGAGGCACCTTACACTTCCCTGGCCTTGGGTTCAAAATGGTTTTTTCACATCACCTTTCGTGCCCAAAGTAAGTCTCCGGTGATGGTCAAACAAGAAAAACAGGGAGCCCTGTTGGGTTCCTTGGTTGATGCTCTAGGTAATCTCCGGCACTTGCGAAGCCCCTTGAAACTGCCAAGGACAATGGCCCATGCCACAAAGCAGCACGCTGCGATGCCCCAGGCGCACTTTTGAGGCTGAAGGCTTACAGCTCTAAACGCGTTCCAACCGAAAGCCCAACTTTGTGCTAGCCAAAGGAGCAATCTTCAAGGGTGCCTGCACAAATGATGTTGGCCACACCGCTTCTTGTGCGCAAAGAGCGGAAGAGGGTTGCTCGAACTGGTGGTTCCAAAATGGTGGCATTTCCTTTTGGTGTCCCTTTGTAGACCAACCAACAGGTGTCGACTATTTCCACGAGCTCCCCTGACTTGACGCTCCCTGGTCAGCTGCTCCACTCCATCCGCGCTCCGCCCGCCCGCCTCTTGTGGCGAGTAGATGCTGCGCAGTTTCCTCACCTCGCCCTGCCTCAGTGCTCAAAACGTTGTCCAAAGCGCCCGCTTCACCCATCGCTCAGGGAGTGAGGGAATGAACCTGAAATTCCCGTGAGGGAAACCATAGGGCATGCTTTCTTCTCGGGGTCATTCCATTTTTCATTTCCTGAGCACCAGCCAGTTTGGTTCTATTGTCAAATTCCTCGCGCCTGGGAGACTCCTCAGCCGGAATCTGCCTGGCGAACGGAGTCCAGGGTTCAAATGTCAAGCTGCCGGACCACTTTTCGGGGATTTACGGGCTGTCTCCAAAAGCTGGACCCCGAAAAAATAGTTGGTTTCTTTTTGGCTTTCCTACCAAAAGGGGCTACGAATTTGAGAAACACATGTTTATTTCTCCCAAAAGCGTCAGATCCCCTGCGCGATCCAGAGTCTGTGCGCAAAGCGGGGCCTCCTCCGTGTCAGCAGCAACACATTCGCAGACGGGAAGGGCCCTCGAGGATGGCCCTGTACAATGTGCTTCCTGGACATTGGACACTTCCGAGTGTTCACCAAGCAGACAAGAAAAAGAGGCACGAGCCTACTGCACTGGACTTGTCGATGGTTGGTCTCATGGGTCAGGCTATGATCTTCCAACAATCATGGAAGTGGACGATGAGCAGGATCGGGACCCAAACGGAAAGCTTATATCTTCCAAAACCTTCCGGGCGTCCGATCGTCAGCTTCCACAGAAGGTTCCCTAAGTGAGGTGGTGGGGAAATCTGGGGATCCTTTTTTGCGGGGAATCTCCTTAGCTCTTGAGGCAAGACAGACGGTCCTCAGCGGGATATTCAGCGTCTCGCGATCCTCAACGGTGACCTTCCCACGAGCCACGGGCAGACCCCCACCCCCGCCACTGTGGATGGACGAAACCCTGCACCACCTAAGACACCCCACCCTGGAACGACGATTCCCCTGTAAATACCAACCAACAATGGTTTCCCGTGGTTTCAAAGTGGTGCAGGATTCTGCCCATCCACAGTATGGTGGACACTTAGGGTCTATTTTGCAGCCTTCATTTGGGTGTGGCTCAAAATCCACCAGCTAGGGTTGCGCAGGTTTTAGTCTTTGGTTCCATTACCAAGGGGGCCATTTTGGTACATCTATTTGAGCCACAGCCATTTGGGGTTTTGGTTTTTCAGGGCTCTTGGCTGTTTCCCAAAACCGACGAATGCCGCTCATGTCGCAAAACCGCCCCGTTCAACAAAAAGGCCCCCTGCTGGTCAAGGTATGCGTCCAAAAAGACACACTCACCTGTCTCCAACCTCTTGTGAGTCCCTTGGTCACTGTTATTCCGCGTTCCGCTCCTCATGAAGTTTGCCCGAGAACTCGTAGAGCACATAGAGGCTGAGATCCACCGACTCCATGTCCCCGGGCACGGGGTTGTAAAACCCCGGCAGATCTGCCTGCACGTCGGCTGGAAGCCGTGTGTATCAAATGGGGTGTCCGCTTCTCAGATGGTTTTACAGGGAAACCGAAAGGAATCCCACGGATCTTTGAGGGTCCTTCAATCTCCTTCCCAGACAACTGGCAAGAAAGAAGGTTCCAGAAGTTTCTCTGAAAATTGCAATCAAGCCTCCACTTCCACTGGGAAGAGTAAACATGCGGTAAAAGGTCCCTTACAAGGGGTGACCATTAGGGAAACCACAAAAACAAACTTTCACCACATGGGAAAAGCTATCATCATGGTCAAAACTGGGGGGGCCCGAAATGGAAGATTGAATCAACCCCCATATCATCCCCCCCCCTCCCCGCCGAGGAAAAAAAAAACTCTTCGCATCCAGCCAGGGGGGTTCGATTCCACCCACCAAACCCCGGGGTCGACGTCCACGTCCAGTCCACCGCCTTGGAAGACGCGGCGCGGCCATGAATCCGGATGGAGTGCTGCTCCACCAGGCACTGCACCGCCGAGGTGACGTCGATCCAAGGGCCCACCACGTCCTCCGCTTGGATGGGCCTGGCCGGTTCGGAGAGGTCCTTCGGACCGAAAAAAAAAACACGTCCTTGGGTCTGAAACTGGGGATGCGGACGGCAAAACATGGTGTTGCTGCTGATGTGTCTTATTCCTTTTGGAACCACCCCCAACAGCGTACCCTCAAAGAAAGAGACACCCAGGTTGCCAATGAACATAAACCAGGCAACCATAGATTTTTCCGCAGCCTGGACGCGGGGCCTGATGGTTTTCTGACCGAACCTCGTATGCCACCTCTGGGGGGGCCGAAGAAGCGCCCGAAGCGCCAGCGCGGCGCGCCTGTCTCGCTTCAGCGCACGGTGAAGCTGAGACTCGCGAAGCTGCAGGTTCCCATAGAGAGCCTCACGCAAAGGATCCGAACATCAAAAGCCTCCGTGGCTTGGATTGGTTTGGGCGTCTTCCCAATTTGGCTTCTGCAAATGTCGCCATGACCTGTCCGCAAGCAAAGAGTGAGCAGCTCCTTTTCTCAGGCTTCACGAATCGTCGGCTTCTCGATCTCTCACAAGTCTCAAAGCGCGGAATTCGTCTTGTACTGAGCTTGGAACAAAGCCTCCGGGCAGGGTTCAGCCACTCACCTGTTTCATGCTTAAACCAGAGCTGAAAAAGATCCTCATGTCTCCCTTTAAAGAGGCGGTTTGATTGCTTCAACCGATTTTGCAAAAGCCTAATAGACTGAACTGACCTTTTCGCCCTTTTGCCCTACGTTTCCTCCCTTTGTCTGTCAACCACAAGCGAACACTTGGGCACCCCGCCGATGCCTTGGGGAAGCGTCGCAGAGTTTCCGCATCCGTGGCCCAGCCGGAGTCACTGGACATCATCTCACTGGCCAGCCACCCGATGTGATCGGAGCTTTTGGCCGCCCAGCCGTTGCCTCCGGTGTTGGGCGATTCACCTTGCTTGAACCATCTCAGCATCCACGGTTTAAACAACCTCCTTTCGCCTTCCCCTTGAAGAACAAAAAAAGGATATGGGTTTGCCTTTCGGGGGGACCCCCTTTGGCTGTCCTGTCAGTTTCCTTGAAAAAAAACACAAAAAATATGGGTACCCTCAAAAAAAGCAGACCCATATGTTTGAACAACTCTTTTGACAACCTCCTTTGGGCTGCGACTCTTGCTTTTGCGAAGCCGTGCTTTGTTTCACTGGGGTTGGGCCGAGCCATGACTTTGGCCTCCACGTCTTTGTGTCTTTCAGGTGATTGTTGGTTCAATGATCAAAAATTGGCAAACAAATGAACGGTTGCTTAACCTTTAAGAGAACCAGGGTTTGGTTGCAATGTTGGCCGCCCGCGGATACCTCCGGTGGCTACTCCCAGCCCAGCGTGCAGAAAGTCGACGTAGGGCCGGCGCTGGCCCTGCTCGTTGGGCTTCGTCTGGTCCGTGATACAAACAATTCGGCTCTCGCGCCCGGTAAACTTCACCGAGGGAAAGAGGCTGCTCTTCGCTTCACCTTACCTTCAACCCACCAACAGAGAGATGGGCTTTAGCGAAACGGGTAGCCCGAAAACGTCAATGAGATCTGTCGCTTTGTCAACGTTCAACCATCAACCTAGGATGACGATCTGTCCTACCACCATCATCTCAATCGGCATAGAAAATGATAATGTTGACCCAGGCACCGGCGACTAACAGCAATTCCGGGTTGATCTCCTTGGCTCTCAACCAAGATGTGACCTCCTCTTGCGTCTGCAAGATCTTGTTCAACGCATCGCCATCATAGCCCATCTTCAGGTAACATCTGCCATCCGGGTACTGGATGGGGGGCAAAATGTACCAGCGCTCCTGTGGGTCAGCAGGCCCGTTGATGATCATCACGGGCATCTTCTCCAGTTTGTGCCGGGATTCCGCCGACACCTCGTACAAAATCGCCTGCCGGAAAATCTAATCGAAGCTTCCACATCGCAAGTGATTCACCAGTCCCCAAGTTCCAGGAAAAAGTTCCAGGAAGAAACTGGAACACCTGCCAGAGCCCATTCCTTTGCCTCAGTGCAGTCCAAAACGTTGCCAATACAATTCTAGCATTTCACGCATGCATTCACGTACAAATCGGATCATTACATGACTTATTTATGTACGACTGGACGTGCACGTGCGGATGGCTTGTCCCATCGCGCACCCACACGACCACTCGTCCACTCTTGCACACGTCCTAAAACCCCCCGGGCGCCGGGCTCCTCTCCCCCCGTGTCTAATTCTTATCCCAAAAGGCTGCGGGTGGGGGAGCTTTGGAACACGAACCGCTCCTGCGATGTCTGGTGCTTCACGTCCAGTGGCCGTTCCCACAGCCAGGAGGTCATGGCCCCGGCAGCGAGCAGAACCTTCCTGGCCTCGATCTGAGAATCTGCCAAGCGCAGCGACCAGCCGCCGGGGGTCCGTTGCACTCCCTCCAGTTGGGTGTGAAACACATCGGCGCCGCTCCTGCGACGGGTCCACAATAGTCAGCTCAAGGAAGCTTAAAACCAACTCCAACAAAGTAGCCCCTGGAAAAACGCGTTGGGTCACATGCCAATGCTGAAGCGGAAAGCGCGTGGGCCTTTTTGTTGGGTTTCTGGAGCTGTAGCAATGGGTGAACTCGGAGGACCACAAAACTTAGGTTCCTCAAGTTGCCAAGGCCCAGGAGCGAAACGAGCTCTGGGTTTCTCATTGTACCGTCGGCGCAAAATGTGGTCGATAGCCAAAACCTGTTTGTTTTGTTGTACCTCATTTTATTGTTCTTATCAAAGGAGTCGACCCAAAGCCATGTCAAGCTCTCCTCTTGTCCATCTTTTCTTGTTTCGCCTACCCGTTGACAGAACAAACCACTTGGATGTCCACGGTTGTAGGGGCGACTGTCCTGGTGCAGAGCTCCGCCTGCAGCTGCGCCAGCCGGCGCGGGCTGAGATGCCCAGCCCGCTTCGGCTGCCAAAGACCCAGCCACTGCGCCGCAGGCAGCCTCGAGGCAAAGGGAAAACGGCGCCAAGACGCTGAGAGATGTAGCAATTTTCCACGTTGTTGCTGTTGGTTGTTATATATATATATATATATTCTTGTTTATTTGATTTGTTGTTGCTTCTGTGTTTTCGTGCGTGCTTTCTTTTTTTTGAGGGGGGGGGGGGGGGTTCTGGTGGTTTGGTGTCTTAAAGCAGGTGCATTTTGAGGGGGTCCCCAAATTACTTGACCAAGAGCATGCCAATCCGTCAATGATTTTCAGCGAAAGGGCTCCTGGATATTCATGGCCCACGGGTGCTCAACACTTGGGGGTGTCCCTTTGAACCTTTTGGGTAAAACTTCTTGCGGGTGTCACCTTTCACTTGTAGACCCCGACAAACACGGGTGGCACCTCGGAAGCTCCAGGTTGCGATGGCAGACATGTGCGGGGCTACTTTTTGAGTTGCATCGCCTTCAATGGGAAGCCAAAATGAGAAACACATGTTTGGGGGGGGTCCCTGTTGTTGCTATAGAGGTAGAATTTCTAGGAGTCCCTTTTTCTTGCGTACACATATCTAATATGTATGTAACGCATCTGCTTCTCGCTGATTCCTTTTTCAACAAACCTGGAGAAGTGTGCGCGCGTGTGTTCCACCGGGCCTCAAGAACGAGAACTCGGCTTCGATGGCCGCCTTGCCGTCCAAGGCGAAGAAATCCTTGCCCTCCGTGCCAAACGCCGCCAGCGTCCGACGAATCCGGTGGATCCAGTCCAATGACGGGTCGCCAACGATCAAGCAACCCACCTCCTCGAAAAATGCCTCTCCTGCTGCATCTTCGATCGCCTGAACGTTTTCTCTTTTTTTTTTGTGGGAACTCGAAAATCGGTTGAGTTCCCTGCGGCTGCCTTAAAAAGAACTAAGTTCCCTTAGAACCGCTCGAGAAAAAGCCGCTGTGCACGTCGCCTTGTAGCGTTGGATGGAAGCCTCTGCCAGATCTGCCCACACTTTGTCTGGGTCCGCGATGCGATAGATCCCTGGAGCCCGCACAAATTTCGAGAGCGAAGTGGAGATCAAATCTCAGAAACGGAAGTCGACTTGAAGAACCACGCCAAGAATTCCAAAGAAAAGAAATACGACTCCCATTTTTCCGGGGCTCTGCCCTCGTCATAGCACGAGCCAAGTGCGCCTTGCTCCTCTGTTGGTCCCACCAGCGCAACAGAAAGCTTTTTGCCGCGGAGATACTTGGCGCAAGCTGAGCCGATCAGGCCGGCTCCCACCACGGCAACATCGTACATGACCAAAGCGCAAGGCCTCTGACCGGTTCAAAGGAGAAGGAGAAGTGCGCTGTTCTTCACAAACAACCTTTGGGTCCACTTGCACAACCTTCTCCTGTCTTTGTAAGTTGCACAACCTAAAATCGTGTCTTTCTACATCTTGAGCTCAAAGCTGGTGCTCCAGAACGATGATCATACTTGATCGGTTGGTAAGGTCTGATCTTTCTGCTTCCCTGCAGCCACACTGCGGAAGGTGCGACAGACTGCATTTGGCTCGCCGAGTTCTCGCGTGAGCACTCGGAAACATCATGTGACACAACCCCAGCGCCTGCTTCACGAGAATGCCCTTCTTGGCCCGCTCCGCCTGCAATATCCTTTGCAGCTCCACCTGAGTGAAGCGAAACCGGGATCCATGAGCGGAGTGCTGTTCGAAATGGTGAAAAAGCCCCCTTTTGCCCCTCTTTTTTGGGGAAAAGCTCCCTACTTGAGACGCCAATGTCAGAACCATCGCCTGGTTTTGGGGACTCTGAGAAAGCGCTCGCGGTCGCAATCCCATCCATCCACGAGCCATCGCCTCCATGTTTCGAAGGTCCAGCTCTGCTTGTTCCTGCGTCAACTGTCGTGCCCTTGCGGTTGAAGCTTACACGCGGGTTCTGGACATGCGTCAATGAGCTTAATAGTTGGGACACACTCACTGTATATGATTTTGCAACTCTCCACCAAAGGCCCAACAGAAATGTCTTACCTATTGGTTGAAGGGAAACCCTGCATGAGAGTCTTACGAGGTTCTCCCAAGTTGGGGATCCATCTGGCAGGCTTCTCTTTGGTCATGCCCCTCTTGTTTCCCGGTTCTCACACACCCAAACTGTTCTTTACCAACATGCGAACCCCTGGGGGTTTTCGGACCAGTGACCAGTGACCATGGCTCTCGGAAAAACCCATCAGGGCTTTTGGCTTGCTGAACCTGAGGAGTCCGTGAGCCGGTGAGTCCAATTGAGGCTTTCTCGTGGTCCGGGTCCCAACTGGCTGGCCTCCCTTCGCGTCCCCAGAATGCCAAAAGGATGGCCATGGGTGCACCGAGGTGCGCTCTTTTGTGTGGACCACTTTGGAGACCCGCTTTTCAGGGTGTCCTTTCTGGTTGGTTTCACTCTAAAACCACTAAAACAGGAGGGGCGTATACACAAACACAGGGGGGGTAGGGTACCCACAAACAAAAGTATGGGTGTCCTTTCTGTTGGTTATTGAAAAACAAGAAAAGGGGCAGACACACATTAAAAAAAAAAAGAAGTACCTACCCAAAGAAAAAATCCAACGGACCCACTTCGAGCACTCACTGGGCACGCGGATGGGCGAGATGGGAGCGCGCCTTCGCCTGCTCCCGGAGCTTCGCTTCTGCTTCTGGGCCCTGGGCGCCATCCACTGAGGAGTGCCCGAAGTTGCGAAGGTCGTACAGCAACCTGGACACGGCGGACTCATGTTGAATACATACATTAACATTAACATTAACATGAACATTAACATTAACATTAACATTAACATTAACATGAACATTAACATTAACATGATCATTAACATTAACATGAACATGAACATTAACATTAACATTAACATTAACATGAACATTAACATTAACATGATCATTAACATTAACATGAACATGAACATTAACATTAACATTAACATTAACATTAACATGAACATTAACATTAACATTAACATTAACATTAACATGAACATTAACATTAACATGATCATTAACATTAACATGAACATGAACATTAACATGAACATGAACATTAACATGAACATGAACATTAACATGAACATGAACATTAACATGAACATGAACATTAACATGAACATGAACATTCACATGAACATGAACATTAACATGAACATGAACATTAACATGAACATTAACATGAACATGAACATTAACATTAACATGAACATTAACATGAACATTAACATGAACATTAACATGAACATTAACATGAACATGAACATTCACATGAACATGAACATTAACATGAACATGAACATTAACATGAACATGAACATTAACATGAACATTAACATGAACATGAACATTAACATGAACATGAACATTAACATGAACATGAACATTAACATGAACATGAACATTAACATTAACATTAACATGAACATTAACATTAACATGATCATTAACATTAACATGAACATGAACATTAACATGAACATGAACATTAACATGAATATGAACATTAACATGAACATGAACATTAACATGAACATGAACATCAACATGAACATGAACATTAACATGAACATGAACATTAACATGAACATGAACATTAACATGAACATTAACATGAACATGAACATTAACATTAACATGAACATTAACATGAACATTAACATGAACATTAACATGAACATTAACATGAACATGAACATTAACATGAACATGAACATTAACATGAACATGAACATTAACATGAACATGAACATTAACATGAACATTAACATGAACATGAACATTAACATTAACATGAACATTAACATGAACATTAACATGAACATTAACATGAACATTAACATGAACATGAACATTAAAATGAACATGAACATTAACATGATCATTAACATTAACATGATCATTAACATTAACATGAACATGAACATTAACATGAACATGAACATTAACATGAACATGAACATTAACATGAACATGAACATTAACATGAACATGAACATTAACATGAACATGAACATTAACATGAA
>CAUJNA010003209.1:758557-805971 GCA_963377175.1 Effrenium voratum
ATTAACATGAACATGAACATGAACATGAACATGAACATGAACATTAACATTAGCATGAACATGAACATTAACATTAACATTAACATTAACATTAACATTAACATTAACATTAACATGAACATTAACGTTAACATTAACATTAACATTAACATTAACGTTAACATTGACATTAACATTAACATTAACATTAACATTAACATTAACATTAACATGAACATTAACATTAACATTAACATTAACATGAACATTAACATCAACATTAACATGAACATTAACATGAACATGAACATTAACATTAACATTAGCAAGAACATTAACATTAACATTAACATTAACATTAACATTAACATTAACATTGACATTGACATTAACATGAACATTAACATTAACATTAACATTAACATTAACATTAACATTAACATTAACATGAACATGAACATTAACATTAACATTAACATTAACATGCACATTAACATTAACATTAACATTAACATGAACATTAACATTAACATTAACATTAACATTAACATTAACATTAACATTAACATGAACATGAACTTTAACATTAACATTAACATTAACATTAACATTAGCATTAGCATTAACATTAACATTAACATGAACATGAACATTAACATGAACATGAACATTAACATTAACATTAACATTAACATTAACATTAACATTAACATTAACATGAACATTAACATTAACATTAACATTAACATTAACATGAACATTAACATTAACATTAACATTAACATTAACATTAACATTAACATTAACATGAACATTAACATTAACATTAACATTAACATTAACATTAACATTAACATGAACATTAACATTAACATTAACATTAACATTAACATTAACATTAACATTAACATTAACATTAACATTAACATTAACATTAACATTAACATGAACATTAACATTAACATGAACATTAACATTAACATTAACATTAACATTAACATTAACATTAACATTAACATTAACGTGTTAACATTAACATTAACATTAACATGAACATCAACAACATTATCATTAACATTAGCATTAACATTAACATTAACATGAACATTAACATTAACATTAACATTAACATGAACATTAACATTAACATTAACATTAACAGCGTTAACGACTAACACCAGAACATTAACATTAACATTAACATTAACATTAACATTAACATTAACATTAACATGAACATTAACATTAACATTAACATTAACATTAACATGAACATTAGCATTAACATTAACATTAACTTGGAACATTAACATTAACATTAACATTGACATTTAACATTAGCATTAGCATTAACATTGACATTTAACATTAGCATTAGCATTCACATTGACATTTAACATTAGCATTAGCATTAACATTTACATTAACATTAACATTAGCATTAACATTAGCATTAACATTGACATTTAACATTAGCATTAGCATTAACATTGACATTTAACATTAGCATTAGCATTCACATTGACATTTAACATTAGCATTAGCATTAACATTTACATTAACATTAACATTAGCATTAACATTAGCATTAACATTGACATTTAACATTAGCATTAGCATTAACATTGACATTTAACATTAGCATTAGCATTCACATTGACATTTAACATTAGCATTAGCATTAACATTTACATTAACATTAACATTAGCATTAACATTAGCATTAACATTGACATTTAACATTAGCATTAGCATTAACATTGACATTTAACATTAGCATTAGCATTCACATTGACATTTAACATTAGCATTAGCATTAACATTAACATTAACATTAACATTAGCATTAACATTAACATTAACATTAACATTAGCATTAGCATTAACATTGACATTTAACATTAGCATTAGCATTAACATTGACATTTAACATTAGCATTAGCATTAACATTGACATTTAACAGTAGCATTAGCATTAACATTAACATTAACATTAACATTAGCATTAACATTTGCATTAACATTAACATTAACATTAACATTAACATTAACATGAACATGAACATTAACATTAACATTAACATGAACATTAACATTAACATGTACATTAACATTAACATTAGCATTAACATTGACATTTAACATTAGCATTAGCATTAACATTGACATTTAACATTAGCATTAGCATTAACATTGACATTTAACATTAGCATTAGCATTAACATTGACATTTAACATTAGCATTAGCATTAACATTAACATTAACATTAACATTAGCATTAACATTAACATTAACATTTACATTAACATTAACATTAGCATTCACATTGACATTTAAAATTAGCATTAGCATTAACATTGACATTTAACATTAGCATTAGCATTAACATTGACATTTAACATTAGCATTAGCATTAACATTGACATTTAACATTAGCATTAGCATTAACATTGACATTTAACATTAGCATTAGCATTAACATTAACATTAACATTAGCATTAACATTAACATTAACATTAACATTAACATTAACATTAACATTAACATTAACATTGGCATTAACATTGACATTTAACATTAGCATTAGCATTAACATTAACATTAACATTAACATTAACACTAACACGAACACGAACACGAACACTAACACTAACACTAACACTAACACTAACACTAACACTAACACTAACACTAACACTAACAGTAACACTAACAGTAACACTAACACTAACACTAACACTAACACTAACACTAACACTAACACCAACACTAACACTAACACTAACACTAACACGAACAGTAACATTGACATTGACATTGACATTGACATTGACATTGACATTGACATTGACATTGACATTGACATTAGCATTAGCATTAGCATTAGCATTAGCATTTGCATTAGCATTAGCATTAGCATTAGCATTAGCATTAGCATTAGCATTAGCATTAGCATTAACATTAACATTAACATTAACATTAACATTAACATTAACATTAACATTCCATTACATTACACTACATTACATTACATCACATTCCAGTCCACTCCATTACATTACATTACATTACATTCCATTACATTATTCCATTCCATTCCATTCCATTCCATTCTTGTCCATTCCATTCCATTCCATTCAATTACATTACATTACATTGCATTACATTACATTACATTAAATTGCATTACATTACATTACATTACGTTACATTACACTACATTACATTACTTTAACATTAACATTAACATTAACATTAACATTAACATTAACATGAACATTACATTACAATACATTACATTACATTACATTACACTACATTACATTACATTACATTTACATTACATTTACATTACATTACATTACATTACATTACATTGCATTACATTACATTACTCCATTCCATTCCATTCCATTCCATTCTTTTCCATTCCATTCCAGTACATTACATTACATTCCATTCCATTCCATTACATTACATTACATTACATTCCATTCCATTACATTACATTACATTACATTCCATTCCATTCCATTCCAGTCCATTCCATTACATTACATTACATTCCATTCCATTCCATTCCATTACATTACATTCCATTCCATTCCATTCAATTACATTACATTACATTACATTACATTACATTCCAGTCCATTCCATTCCATTACATTCCATTCCGTTCCATTACATTACATTACATTACATTACATTCCATTCCATTACATTACATTACATTACATTACATTACATTCCATTCCAGTCCATTCCATTACATTACATTACATTACATTCCATTCCATTCCATTCCGTTCCGTTCCGTTCCGTTCCATTACATTCCATTCCATTCCATTACAATACATTACATTACATTCCATTCTATTCCATTCCATGACATTCCATTACATTCCATTGCATTCCATTCCATTCCATTCCATTCATTGCATTCCATTCATTTACTTTACATTACATTACACTACATTACATTACATTCCATTCCACTACATTACATTATATTACATTACATTCCATTCCATTACATTACATTACATTCCATTCCATTCCATTCCAGTCCATTCCATTACATTACATTACATTCCATTCCATTCCATTCCATTCCATTCCATTACATTACATTACATTCCATTACATTACATTACATTACATTCCATTCCATTCCATTCCATTACATTACATTACATTGCATTCCATTCCATTCCATTCCATTACATTACATTACATTACAGTACATTACATGCCATTCCAATACATTACATTACATTACATTCCATTCCATTACATTACATTCCATTACATTACATTACATTCCATTACATTACATTACATTACAGTCCATTCCAGTACATTACATTACATTACAATACATTCCGTTCCATTACATTCCATTGCATTACATTGCATTCCATTCCATTCCATTAGATTACAGTACATTACACTACATTACATGCCATTCCATTACATTACATTACATTACATTCCATTCCATTCCATTCATTACATTACATTCCATTCCATTCCATTCCATTCCATTACATTGCATTGCATTGCATTGCATTACATTACATTACATTACATTACATTACAATACATACATTACATTACATTACATTACATTACATTACATTCCATTCCATTCCATTACATTACATTACATTACATTCCATTACATTACATTGCATTCCATTCCATTCCTTTCCACTACATTACATTCCATTACATTACATGCCATTCCATTACATTACATTACATTACATTACATTACATTATTCCATTCCATTCCATTCCATTCCATTCCATTACATTACATTGCATTGCATTGCATTGCATTACATTACATTACATTACATTACAATACATACATTACATTACATTACATTACATTACCTTACCTTACATTCCATTCCATTACATTACATTACATTACATTCCATTACATTCCATTCCAGTCCATTCCATTACATTACATTACATTCCATTCCATTCCATTCCATTCCGTTCCGTTCCATTCCATTGCATTCCATTACATTACACTCCATTACATTCCCTTACATTCCATTACATTACATTACATTACAATACATTCCGTTCCATTACATTGCATTACATTACTTTGCATTACATTACATTACATTCCATTCCATTACATTACATTCCATTCCATTCCATTACAATACATTACATTACAGTACATTACACTACATTCCATTCCATTCCATTCCATTACATTACATTACATTCCATTCCATTCCACTCTATTCCATTACATTACATTCCATTACATTACATTACATTCCATTACATTACATTACATTACATTCCATTCCATTCCATTCCATTACATTACATTACATTGCATTCCATTCCATTCCATTCCATTACATTACATTACAGTACATTACATGCCATTCCAATACATTACATTCCATTCCATTACATTACATTCCATTACATTACATTACATTCCATTACATTACATTCCATTACAGTCCATTCCATTACATTACATTACATTACAATACATTCCGTTCCATTACATTCCATTACATTACATTGCATTCCATTCCATTCCATTAGATTACATTACATTACACTACATTACATGCCATTCCATTACATTACATTACATTACATTCCATTCCATTCCATTCCATTCATTACATTACATTCCATTCCATTCCATTCCATTCCATTACATTGCATTGCATTGCATTGCATTGCATTACATTACATTACATTACATTACATTACAATACATACATTACATTACATTACATTACATTACATTCCATTCCATTCCATTCCATTACATTACATTACATTACATTCCATTCCATTCCTTTACAGTACATTACACTACTACTACATTACTTTGCATTACATTATATACATACATACATTACATTACATTACATTACATTACATTACATTACGTTCCATTCCATTCCATTCCATTCCATTACATTGCATTACATTACAATACATTCCATTCCATTCCATTCCATTCCATTACATTCCATTACATTCCATTACATTACATTACATTCCATTCCATTCCATTCCATTCCGTTCCGTTCCGTTCCGTTCCATTACATTCCATTACATTCCATTTCATTACATTACATTACACTCCATTGCATTCCATTCCATTACATTACCTTACATTCCACTCCATTACATTACATTACATTACATTACATTGCATTGCATTACTTTCCATTCTATTCCATTCCATTCCATTACATTACATTACATTCCATGCCATTCCATCCCATTACATTACATTACATTACATTACATTACATTACATTCCATTCCATTCAATTACATTACATTACATTACATTACATTCCATTCCATTCCATTACAGTCCTTTCCATTCCATTCCATTCCATTCCATTACAGTACATTACATTGCAATACATTACATTCCATGACATTCCATTACATTACATTACATTACATTCCATTCCAGTACATTACATTACAATACATTACATTCCATTCCATTCCAGTCCATTCCGTTACATTACATTACATTACATTCCATCACATTACATTACATTACAGTACATTACATTACATTACATTCCGTTCCATTACATTACATTCCATTACATTCCATTCCATTCCATTACATGACATTACATTACATTACATACATACATACATTACATACATTACATTACATTTCATTTCATTACATTACATTACACTACACTACATTACATTACATTACAATACATACATACATTACATACATTACGTACATACATACATACATTACATTACATTACATTACATTACATTACATTACATTACATTACAATACATTACATTACAGTACATTACATTACATTACGTTACATACATACATACTTACATACATACATTACATACATACATACATACATACATTACATACATACATACATACATTACATTACATTACATTACATTACATTACATTACATTACATTACATTACAATAAATTACAGTACAATACATTACATTACAATACATACATACATACATGCATACATTACATACATTGCATCACATTACATTCCGTTCCATTCCATTCCATTCCATTACATTACATTACATTACATTACATTACATACATACTTACATTACAATACATACATACATACATACATTACATTACATACATACATACATACATACATCCATACATACATACATACATACATACATTACATACATACATACATACATTCATTCACTTATACATACATACATACATACATACATACGTTACATTACATTACATTACATTACATTACATACTTACATTACATACATACATACATTACATTACATTACATTACATTACATTACATTACAATACATACATACATTACATTACATTACATGACATTACATTACATGACATGACATTACAATACATTACATTACAATACATACATACATACATTCAATTCCAGTACATTACATTACATTACATTACATGAATACTTACATTACATGCATACATACATTACATTACATTACATTACAGTACAGTACATTACAGTACAGTACAGTACATTACATTACATTACATTACATACATACTTACATACATACATTACACACATACATACATACATACATGCATACATTACAGTACATTACAGTACATTAGATGACACTACATTACATTACATACATACTTACATTACATACATGCATTACATTACATTACATTACATTACATTAGATTAGATTACATTACATTACATTACATTACAATACATACATTCATTTATCCATACATACATACATACGTTACATTACATTACATTACATTACATTACATTACATTACATTACATTACATACTTACATTGCATTACATTACATTGCACACATACATACATTACATACATACATACATACATTACATTACATTACATTACATCACATGACATTACATTACATTACATTATATTGCATTACATTACTTTAATACATACATACATACATACATACATTACATTACATACATACATACATTACATACATACATACATACATACATACATACATTACATTACATTACATTACATTACAGTACAGTACATTACATTACATTACATTACATACATACATACATACATTACATTACATACATACGTGCATACATACATACATACATACATTACATACATGCATACATTACATTACATTACAATACAATACATTACACTACAATACATTAGATTACATTACATTACATTGCCAGACATACATAAATTACATACATACATAACATTACATTACATTACATTACATTAAATTACATTACATTACATTACATTACATTACATACATACATACATTACATACATACATACATACACACATACATACATACATACATACATACATACATTACATTACAATAGATTACACTAGATTACACTACATTACACTACATTACATTACA
This sequence comes from Effrenium voratum, assembly GCA_963377175.1. Classification (NCBI taxonomy): domain Eukaryota; class Dinophyceae; order Suessiales; family Symbiodiniaceae; genus Effrenium; species Effrenium voratum. Next base: position 767,027 of record CAUJNA010003209.1, read on the forward strand.
TTACATTACATACATACATACATACATTACATTACATACATACATACATACATACATACATACATACATACATACATACATACATACATGCATTACATACATACATACATACATACATACATACATACATACATACATACATACATACATACATTACATTACATTAGATTACACTAGATTACACTACATTACATTACATTACATTACATTACATTAAATACATACATTACATTACATACATACATGCATGCATGCATACATACATACATACATACAACACATTACAATGCAATACAATACAACACAATACAATACAATACAATACAATATTATACAAACATACATACATACATACATACATTACATTACATTACATTACATTACATTACATTACATTACATTACATTACAGTATTACATTACATTACATTACATACATACATACATACATACATACATACATACATACATACATACATACATACATTACATTACATTACATTACATTACATTACAATACATTACATTACAATACATTACATTACATTACATTACATTACATTACATTACATTACATTACATTACATTACATTACATTACACTACACTTACATTACATTACATTACATTACATTACATTACATTACATTACATTACATTACATTACATTACATTACATTACATTACATTACATTGCATTACATTACATTACATTACATACATACATACATTACACATACATTACATTACATTACATTACATTACATTACATTATATTGCATTACATTACATTACATTACATTACATGCATACATACATACATGCGTACATACATACATACATACATACATACATACATTACATTACATTACATTACATTACATTACAGTACATTACAGTACATTACATTACATTACATACATACATACATTACATACATACATACATAAAAACATTGTACATTACATACATACATTACATTACATTACATTACATTACATTACATTACATTACATTACATTACATTACATTACATTACATTACATTACATTACATTACATTACATTACATTACATTACATACATTACATTACATTACATTACATACATACATACATACATACATTACATTACATACATACATGCATGCATGCATACTCACATACATACATACATACAACACATTACAATGCAATACAATACAACACAATACAATACAATACAATATTATACATTCATACATTCATACATTACATTACATTACGTTACATTACGTTACGTTACGTTACGTTACATTACATTACATACATACAATACATTACATCTATACATACATGATTTGTTTTATATAGACATATAATACTCTTTACATTACAATACATCCCACTTGCTCTTGCGTTACATTAGACCAGATTACCTTCCTCTACACTGCCCCACATCACATGGCAACGAAAACCGAAGCGAGGCTCCTCCGCGTGGAGTTGGAGAGACAGCGCCAGGCAGCTTGCACCTGTCAAAGCTACTTTCCTTCCGGTTCCCCCTCGAGTGGCTGAATATACCAGGGGGCCCAAGCTGAAACCCCGGTAGATGGCTAAAAGTTGACGAAACAGCTGGCGGTCTCACCGGCGCACACCGAAGCAAAAAATGTTTCCCCGAATTTTGGAGCCACCCGTCGCGATTCGAGTCCACTGGCATGGCAGGTGCCTAAATGTAAAACGCACACATTGCCCTCCGGCACTCAGAGGATCCCGCGAGGAAACCTCGTTCCAGCTACCTCCGTTCAGGTTCCATGTTACCCTCCTTATGGGAGCGGATCTGAGCGACCGTCCTCCGAATTCCAAGACAGACAGCTGTCCACCATGATTGTTGGAGAAGCGGCAGTTGTCCTGTGCCTGTAATTGAATTTCAGCAATTAAAGTTCAGCTTATTTGAAGGAATTATTTACAGTCAGATTGCTGATGGTGCTGTGTTTCAGTCAGACCTTGAAGCATATCTACATGACCGAGAGTCCAATTTCCGGACGAACGAGAATTTTTCCCATGAGACATCTCCAGGGCACGATCCAGGCCTCAAGAAAGCGCGCTCGGCTTTCAGCGGTCTCGCGGCACCGGTCGGGATGATGCAGCCGCATGGTCTCCAAATACCTGGAAAACTCGAGATCTCGCGTCACGGCAAAAAGAAAAACTTGGATGGTGTCTGACCCTAAAACCCAAAGTAAACAGCTCTCACAATATGCCTCAGTAGATTAGGTTTGGATGCCAATATGCCGTTGGTTGAGGATAGTTTAAGGATTGCTTTAGAGTCGGTTCAGGGTGGGTTTGGGGTTGGCCGAAGTGTGATATTAGAGTCTTTGCGGCTTGCTTAAGTTTGAACCAACCGAAGTTAGGTTAGCTAGCTATCTAGCTGCTCTCCTGGTGACCTGCCTTGTCAGCTAGCTCATGGTCTTTGCTAGCTTGGCCGACGCGAACCTTTTGACAGCTCCGCACAAGGCTGCGAGCGAAGTGAAAGACGCTGATGCTGTTCTTGAAGGTCGACCCCATGGACCGCAGAGGGTTCACCGGTTCACCGGGGCAAAGCATCGAGACCGAGGTGGTTGGCGCATGCGGAAGAGCCGAATTCATGGCCGAATTCATGCACTGGACGATGTGTTTTGCCCCCCAGTTCTCCTGTTTTGCTGGATTTCTCTGAACTTGTTCATGCACAATGCACCTATTCTCAAAGAAAGCGCACTCAACTAATTCAGTACCACGGAAGTTCTTGCTAAACTTCCTTTCACAAAAAGTGGCCCTCCTTTGTGTTTCAGGTGCAGGGCTACGTCTACCGCTATGCTGGCACAGTTCAGTTGCCAAAGCAGGATAAAAGCCTCCAAACCGCGTCTGTTGTCTTAATCCTGATGGTTGATTCGCAAGGACACAAGCGGATGGTCTACAAGTTTTACAGAAAACATGTTCCGCTCTCATCCACTGGGTTGCCTTGTCCTTTTGTTAGCATGCCACCAAAAAGGAAACAAATAGTGTGTTTCACTTGAAGCCAATTGGGTGCGTTTAATCCAAAAACCCTTGGATTGGGGGCATTCAGTTTAATAAAACCCAATAGATAATAGATTTGCAAGTCAGATTAATATTATCCGTCCCTGAATTTGCGGCTTTGTTCATCATCGTGTTTGCCATTATGCCCATTGTTCCTTGTAATTCTCATCTTGAGAGTATGTCCATCCTATGTTCGTTCATTGTCTTATATCCAGATGCTTTCCTATCTGATCAAACTCTGTCTCGCAGTGAATCGTGGATAGTGAATTGTGGATGCAACCAAAAGTTAGTAATAAAGAAACGAATTGATAAAGATATAATATTATTTTGAGTAATACTAGGCTGAGGAATTCTTCATTCATATCCGGCATCTTGGTTTCTATCATAGCATGTCTTGTTTGTACAGATGATCAAAGGGATAGATACCATGTAAAAAGGACTATGATAATAAACCCATGCGAGATTTCTGTGAACCTTTGATGTGCTGTATCTCTTTGTCTAATCCTCCATTCCTAGCCCACACGGGCTCCCTTGATAGCCCACAACTAACCTCGCTTCTCTGATGTTAAAACCTGGGATGGGATCGGACTTTGATCCAGGTTGCGCTTTGCGGATCTCCTCCTCTGAGGCCCCAAAGGGCAGGCCAAGAGTTGCCTAGCAGAGCTAGCTGGAGATAAGTCGCTCATTCCCCAAAAACTTCATGTCTTGGTCGCTGGTCCTACCCAAAATCTTCCAGTGGCAAGATCACGAGAGCGGATTTCCATCGCCTCCTTTTTGGTCCTTGACGCTGATCAATTTCGGGGGGGTTCCCCTGTGAAAAAGAAGAAAGCAGGAAAGATGCAGCACCTCCGTCTTAAAACTGCTCTGCGTCCCAAGCATAATGGTTCTCCTTGAGAAGGTCGGGCGCCATTGCACAAATCAGCACAAGTGCTGAGTCGGTTCGGATCGGGTTCTCTATGTTTCCTTCGTGGCTCCATGTGAATGCCTTGGTTCCTTATGGTTCCCTGTGCTTCCATATGTTTCTGCCGGTACGGCGTTGAGGTGTTTAGGAGCATGCAAGCTCACACGTGAAGACGCCCGTAACTCTTCAAACGGTCACTTCGTGTTCCAACGATTGCACTCGAATCTTACATAACATGGCGGATGCGTCGTTTCGCAAAATATACTACAAGTTCAACACCTGTTTTTCAAGAGATTTCCAAGTAAAAGACCCCCGAATCACCATGCTTGCCATGAAGCACTATGAAGTCTGAAGAGAAAGGAGATCGAAATATACATCTTGGCCTCTGGGCTGATTGAGTCTCAAGCCAGACGCGCAATCCTTCACGTTCAATTCATCCATGGCTGCGTGGCAATGCTCCCCCGATGATCATGGAACCCGACAAGGGGTGCCCCAACAGGAGCTCCTCTAGAAGGGTTTTGCTTGGATTCCATGTTCTGCAGGGGAGCGACTGCACCCATCATCAGCGCTTGTTTTATGTAGCAGTGAAACAGTTTGTCATCTGAGCTCAGACTGGGAATGGCCAGCTTAGAGACAGCCCTGAGCTGCACACCACAAGACATGTTTGTTTCTCGCATACTTGGACGTTCGGCCTAGGTAAGTAGATTATAACCTCGGCCATAACCGGGATAACCCGCGTTGTTGGCATAGAACCATTGTGATTGACAATCTACTTACCGGCCGCGGGTGGGGCATGCAAGTGATTGCCACAACGACTTAGACCGGAGCAACACCGCCGCCGCCCAATGTTTGTCGCGCGACCTGTCGTTTTTCTTGCGGCCACCCGAGAGCAGTTCAGTGCAGTCGTTCATACAGAAGACCTGCCTCGGCAACCTTCACCGCCCTCGGCAAACACAAAAAAAGAACACCTCATGTCAAGAACGAAACTGTGTCTTGGAACCTGCCTCCGAACAATGACAATCTCACTGCTGGTGGGTGGGGAGCAGTGTCAAATAAAACGGAGTGCAGCTTCCAAACTTTTGTGAAGACTCGGCAAGAGTGCGCGCGACTTAAAGTGGTGAGCATACTCGGGGCATCACGGTTCGTATGTCGTGCCCAAGGATAACCGAAGCAGCGCATCCTGGCATGCACAAAAGGCCAACAAGTCGCCAAGTTGGAAGATTTGGAGTGGCCATGGCGCCAAGTAATCTGCTCCTGCTGTGCTGCACACAGGGGTGCACCAAGGGGCTGCCGCAGCATCTTGGCAACCTGAAAATGCCATCGGCGGCTTGGTTCGCAAATGCATTCGGCCTCGCCTCCCGGAATCTCTGCACCCTGGCCTCGTAGGCCTGAACCGGAGCCCCAAGATCGTGTCATCCCGCTCGGTCAAACTCGCCAAACCCGAGGTATGTTCACGACTTGTAAAACTCACAGCTGAGGATGTCTGAAACATACCGGGGCAAAGAAAACTAACCGGGGTGAAGCCTAGTTCCAGCCTCAGCTAGGGTCTCGAACTCATGGTACCCCGTGATGCCGTCCACCTCTAGCAGAAACTGTGTTTCTTGTGAGGGCACTCATGTTCCCAAAAAACAAGAAACATGTTTTGCCCAACAGATGTGTGCTTCTTGGGGCAACCCTTGTCAACTTGGACCTTTTGGAAGAATGAACCACAAAAGGACATCCAAAATGTTCAAAGGTCAATTCGCTTTGGATGCGGGATACGACTGAAACTACTAAGCAAACCCTCACCGGAAAAAAGGGAGAAAAAAAAAACCCTGCCTGTGGTCTGCGGCTCAGCTGCCGTAGCTGTGCTGCTGCAGTCTGGGCCGCGGCAAAGATTGTGCAAGCAGAAAGCCTTCCCCGTCCCCGTCCTCGTACTGCTGGATGATGTCATCCACCTGCGAATGGTATGTGAAACACGCAAGCATGGCATGCGACATGTCCAAATGCACGTCAAAGCCGTTGCACAATCGGCCGCGCAACACGAAAACGCGACAACGGGCCCAGCCTTCCGAACAATCTCCAAATCTGCTCCCTCCGAAGTGATGGGCATGGATTTGCGGATAAAACCGTCGTCACTGATTCGACTGCTTAAAAGGCTCCGATGCTCGCTGTGGGTCGAATAAGTGGTGCTATCCGTCCAAGCTCAAAGCCACTCGCTCAAACGATGTGGAGAACCATTGCAAGGTTGGCATGAGTAACAAAACCAGCCAAGCAACAAAACAACCCACCCACCAAACCCACAAAACCCACTAAACCCCTGCACACCATCCAAGAAACCAACCAACGAGCAGAAGCAACCAACATACCCAACGCCTACCCGACGTGAACACCTACCCACGCCATTCACAGGGCACGATACAAACCTGCCAGCCTGGAACAAACCAAAAAAAAATATTCAACACACTAAACACAAAACCAACAAAACAGTCAAAACACAAAAACACCAACACAAAACAGTGTGTAACCAAACATGTGAAGTAGAAAGTGCCACACCGCAAGTCAAACGGACAAACGCATGGCGACATCAACAGAGGAGTATTCAGTCAGGCCTGAGTGAACGAATGATACTAAGCAAACTCTATTCACATCAATCAGGTGGAAAAACAATGCATTGACAGCAACCACCAGAAAGCTGGCATGCTGTCCAGTTTGAGTCCAACCAGGCCACCAACCTTTTCTTTGAACCGCGCGGCCATTGCGATATCGCCAGTCCGCCGTTTAAGTGCAAAGAATGATAAGACTGAAAAGAAATCACAGCACCAACAAGCCACAGCACAAGCACACACAACACCCACAAAAAAAATCGAGAACTCCAAGCAACTCCAACATCGAAAGCCACGTAAGGGCCACAATTTGTCGAGTTCGGAGACAGATGCCTCAACAAACCAGCTGAAAACAACTCGGCCAATCAGCACAAGACTCAAAAACAAGGCCAGGAAACAGGAGTCTCAACTGACCAACATCGGTAGGAGAGAGAGCCGAAGCACATCTAAGTGAAACCGAATTCGGGTGAAACAAATGCCCAAAATTCAACGCCGCGCAAACATCTATGTACGGAAAATCAAATCCACGAAGTGTCGAAGCAAGCTCTTCAATGCACCACTGAATCCGCACCAACGAAACAGTAAGAAAAGGGAAGTACTGAATACGGATACGAGAAATGCAATCTGTTGGCTGCACAACTCGCAGTGATCGTAGCTACTCGCAAAGAAATAGCTCGGAGAACAAAGTCACGAGAGCATTCCTCCATAGCAAGTTCCAGACAGTGTGAATGCCTCTGTTATCATGAAAAGCTCCGCGAAAACACCATGGCTAGCGTGGCCGAGAGACGACCAGCGCCGGGCAAACTCGTACACGCTCACGGAAATTGGAAGCGACCCCGCAGTGCGCCAGATCGTCGCGTGCTGTGGCAATATGGGCGTACTGCGAAGCTCGCTCCCGATCCAGCTCTGTATTTAGCTGCCGCAGTATTCCTGGACTGTCACAAAAAGTCACTTAAACGTCCCGGCGGCTGTGCATCAGCAAAGTTAGAATCCTGTTCACTGCTTCAAGCCAAGAGGGAGTAAGCCATAAAAACCATAAGCCCGACCGACACAATCGTTCCGCTCCTTTTTTTTGGGCGTTGCTCAAAAGTCCAGGCTCAGGGATGCAGGAGGAACAAAGCGTGTCTATCCCCTTCACCTGCATCCCCAACGCAGAGCCTGCACAAATACCCCCCAGGTTAACAACGCGTGTTCAACCTGTTCACAAGGTGTGTTACCACGGGGTGTGAAACGAAACGGGGAGATATCGAACCAACACAAGATGCAAGGCATCGGTGTGTGCTGTTGAGGAACGCGTCCTTACAGATGTGTCATGAGACATCAAAGTTTTGATCAAGACGCAACGCGTGCGTCCTGATAGCGTCGCCTACGACGGCAACCGGCTGATTCTTAAATCGAGCTGCGCCAGCAATTCCCCGACGCGGCGGCCCACCTCGCCGCCCGCCTCTCCGACCAAAGCCCTTCAGCGTGGACCACATGCTCGGCCCAAGCTTCGTTGGAAGGGGCGCTGCGCCCAGCTGGCCAACATCCTGTCCAAGATCAGCTGAAGGGCGTGGGACCATCGTGGAGACGGGCCGAACAACGGGCACTTCATGGCACCCTAAGGGACTGCCGAGGGACAAACATGCCACAGCGTCTGCATTCCCAGGCAACACAGCCTCGGGGTAAACAAACTTTTTACTACCGCATGGCCCTGCTTTTGTGCAATTAGTTGCAACCTCGGCCCATAAGCATAAATGGTCAGTAATTGCCTTCCACATTCCGGGCATAATATCTGGGCAGTTAAGGCATGTTGCACTGCTCCTAGCTTGAACCCAAACAAGACCACCCAAAAGAACAAAGCACGTCCGAAGCGGCCGCAGTTCTTTTTACCGGGATTGCTGAAAGTAGCACTGCTTCCAGGGCACGGGTGCGCCTGGAGCAGGAGGTGCGTTGACCCCCCGTGAAACTCCAAGGCAAGACAATGCGTGTCCTTGCAAATGCATGCAGTGCGTGCATGGCGTGGCATGCGTGCCCACGCCCAGCAGACCGGGGTCTGCGGTCAGGAGAGGGCAAGCTGCGGCTTGCCCAAACCTGCATGATCCGGAGACCATGTGGTCCGGAGACCATGAGCGGTCCGGAGACCTAGAGGTCCGGAGACCGTGAGCGGTCCGGAGACCGAGAGGTCCGGAGACCATGAACGGAAGCGCAGAGCGTCTGCAACTTCTCATTGCAGAGCCTTGTGTAAGGCAGTGCAGGGTGGGTGGGTGGGTTTCAAATGAAACAGCAAGCTTGAAGGCTAGGACGGCCACCGCGTAGGTAGATTCACAACCTGCCCTAAACACAAAAGAAAAGAAAACCCTAAGCGTTAAGGCATGTTGCACTGCTCCTAGCTTGAACCCAAACAAGACCACCCAAAAGAACAAAGCACGTCCGAAGCGGCCGCAGTTCTTTTTACCGGGATTGCTGAAAGTAGCACTGCTTCCAGGGCACGGGTGCGCCTGGAGCAGAAGGTGCGTTGACCCCCCCTTCAGTGTTTCAGGCAACCCCGGTATAAGCGAGCCAGCTGGGCCGCCGGCCTCGTCACCCCCTCTTTAGAAGTTAGACAGGGGCTTTCCCGTCCGCATTTTGCCATCCGGTCCTAGGGTCCCCCCCACACTTTTGGGCGCATTCTGAATACACCCACTAAAACAGCCCATTTTCAACATTCAAATTCAATCACCCAACCAATCCAACTCCAAAAAACACATATTCATATACCCATCTTCATTTCTTACCCCATCTCAACATCACCCTTACACTCATTCAATAACAACGATCATAACTACATACCACCTCAACAAGTCCCACCATAAAAATCCAAGCTACATACCAACATTTTTTCATTCCCAAGATCGCAACCCCAAGATCTCAATAATTTCTCCCTTGATCCAACCTGAGACCCTTTCCCATTTCCAACAAATACGAACAGTCTAAAAAAGAACCCTATGTTCGCCCCGAAAAATGGTTAACCAATGGAAAAACCCAAATCTTGAAAACAATCCCAGTAAAATATGGATGGCAATATGCGGATGGGAAAGGCCTATGTAGGAAAGCACCCCCACGGCTTACACAGGAAAATTAACCTAAAATTACAACATATAAGATCTTATATGTTGTAACTATAGTATAATCAAGAACTGAAACATTCATCTCAATAATAGCTAGCCGCGCTTTCATTATCGCTAAATTCTTCATCCTCGTCATAGAAGTCTTCCGTGCTTAATATATGATAAAATCGGATATGCCACTCTGCCTCTGTTCTGAATGGCATCATTTCCAACAGTGCTCTCATTGCGTCGTAATACCCAATTCTCAAGTGTTTTCTTTTGTCATCAATACTATCAATGAACCAGAGCTGTTTAAATTTATTTTCAATATCATATATGTGGGAATAATTATGGAACGCTTTCAATTCTAAATATATTTCATAATCAGATTTGGTATCATCCAATGCTTCAGTTAAAGTCATTGCCCAGAATGGGTTTCTTTTTACTCTTTCCCAAGTTGGAAAATGGTTTTTAAGAATATCATTATACCTGTAAGGACATATATCATAACAGTGATATGACATAATATTCAATCTAATTTCCAATGGTAGATTATTAATGTCGCACATACTTTACTTAATATATTAAGGTAATATTTCTTTAAATACATTTTCAGGGAAACAGAGAAAAATGTTTTCAATCAAGAATAAATCCCTGTATCTTCATCATAGTCGATTTGATAAAATGTCATAGTGGAAGACTTCGGTTCTTTAATTTCTTTGTTATTAAGTTTGTTTAAATAAATATTTCTTTTGTTTTTATATTCACCATTGGTTCGATCTACTTCTTTACTTTGATAACTGTTTGTTAATGGTTTCTTCTTTTCCATTTCTTGTAAGATTTCTAAAATATTCTTATTCTGTTCTAAAACCTTGTTCAGTTTTTTAACCATCTTTTCTAATCCTTCATCCATGTAAATATATATATATATATTATATTATAAAATAAACTTTTAAAACTAAATGTTTAAATTATGTTAAATCTACTCTTTAAATACTAATTTTTCATCATTTGTTTAATAGTTTCCTGAGTTTCCTTATCACCATTATCGGATGGAGTAACTCCCCTCCCAAAGCGTATAGCAATATTATGAACATCTGTTTCTAAGTTGATACTGTCTTTAGTTTTATCAATATTCATTTTCTTATCATTCTTACTTAGTTTGAAACTTGTCGGAATACACGAACATTTACAGTTTCCTTTCTTTTGTATTTCTAATTCATTTTTCATTTCTAATATTCTTTTACACATTGGACAAGCAAACTCAATAACTGATGTCTCTTTAACAACTTCTTCTTTTTCTTCATCAGTTGAAGAAACAACTGGTTCAGTCTTATTCTTTTTCTTTCTTCCCATTTATATTAATATTTACATTTTTATTTTTGATATATTGTATCACAAACTTAATTATTTCTAAAACAAAATAGCATACTTTCTTGCATCTATTATCAGTTATAACAACTTGTTCTATATTCTCTACTTCATCTATTATATCAATATAATCTGAATAGCTTCTATTCGTATAAAATAATAAATATAAATTATTTTCTAGATAACTTTAATATTATTTTAGTATGTCAGATGTTCCAATAATAAAACCAATAAACATAACTGAATATGAATTCAAACAATCTAAATATGAGCATGTGCCAAAATTACCATTTAGAAGTATTATAGTTGCGAGTTCGACAGGTGGCAAAACAGTCTTGGTTCAGAACCTTATCTTAAATGTTTATAGAAATTCATTTGCAAGAATATTTATATTTTCCACCAGCGTTCGTAATGACCCAACCTTTACAGAAGTTAAAAAATATATCAGGGATGAATTGCACGTGGATGATGAAAAAGAACAAATTTATTTTGATAATTATAATCCAAGTGATTTAGAAAATGTAATTGAAAAACAGAAGAAAATACTTAATTATATGAAATCTAAAAAGATTAAGAAACTACATTCAATATTAATCGTTATAGACGATCATGCCGACGATCCTAAATTTGTTAGATATAGTAAATTATTACATGGATTATTTACAAGAGGTAGGCACGATGCAGTAAGCGTAATTTGTTCAACACAGAAATACAATGTTTTGGCGCCTATCATTCGTTTAAATGCCAGTTCATTATATATTTTTAGGTTGAAAATGCCAGTGAATTAATGAGTTTTATTAAAGAAAGTAGTGCCATTGTTGACAAAGAGCAATTATTAGATATGTATCATCAAGCCGTTAATTTTGCTCCATATTCTTTTTTCTACGTGAATATGAATTCAAAAGACATTAACAAAATGTTTCATATCAATTTTGAACAGGCATTTCAAATTACAAATGATGAATAAAGATATTCTAATTTAATATAATATAATAATATGCTAATGAAACTATGTAGATGTGGTGGATTTTATCGTAGAGGTAATTACAATTTTCATACTAATTCTTGGATACATAAACTTTATAAAGTGTTAAAAAGACGACCAACAGACGAGGAATTATTAAGATTTCAAAATAATTTTGTTGAAGAAGAAGATTTAATAGATGATATGTGTAGCAACGCCTCAACAAAATTACCCGAAAGTGAAATGACAGATTATGACAGTAATTAATAATATTAATGTATGTTAATATTACCAATTTAAAATAATGAATAATTACATAATTGAACAGGTAATTTATATATTAATTTGTCAGATTTTTCTTTTTCTAATTTCTCAATTCGTGCCACACATTCTTGAAGAGATTTAATAATTACAGTGTCTGCTCGTGTTTTTTCATCTATACTTAAAACCTTAATGTCTTCCAAACTATTATTTTCATTATTTTTACTTTGAAAAGCACCTATTATTTATAATATTATTTAGATTTTAATTTTTAAGAATTATAATTTTGTTTTTCTTCTCCGTCTTCTTCTTCGTCTTCAGTTGGTGCTGGTATTTCTGTTGGACTTTCAGATGAAGAACTATGAACAGTAATAGGTGGAGAACTATGAACACTAATAGCTTCATTTGATGAATTGCTACTGCTACCTTGTGCATTTCCTGCTGTTATTTGATTGACTAAATCTGCGATATTTATTGTTGTTGCAATTGCGCTATGTGATAAGTTTAATATTATATCTGATACTGTAGCGCCGTTGTGTAGCATTATTTCTATCATTTTTGTCAGCTTGGATCTTTTTTCTTCTTCATCGCTATCCTCCTCGTCTGGTGGTTTCTTTGGCGGTGGTTCTGGCGGTTTGTTGTTGTCAAGCATTGTAGTAAAGGCTGACACCATTGCGTCGCGTTGGTTTTTCAGTGTTTGTGTTGCTTGCGTTCTTGTTGGTTCATGTCTTTTGTATGCGCTGTGCCAAAAGTTTTTAAGCATTATTTTAAACATATTGTCTTGGTTTTCCTTTACCTTAAACGCTTCAAATGTCATATTTAATTGCTGATTTGCATCATTGTATAACTTTTCTTGAGTCTCTCTGGTTTCTGTGGCGATTGTATCTGTATTGGTTGCAATGTCAATAAATTCTCTCGGTATGCCTTTTTTCATCATTTTCGGTGGCTGTATTGTTGTTGGTGTGTTTGGTTTTGTTAGGATATGTATTGAAAAACTGTCGTCGTGATCATAATTATCATTGAACTTCTGCTTCTTTCTTTTCAGTATATTTTTAGTTAATATAATCATTATTAATTGTATTTAGATATTAATATTTATGGATAGCCACTGGAACCGCTTGCACGACTGGGAGGCTTTGCTTGCGACTTGCTTCTTGCCCCTTCTACTTGTGCTTGCTTTGCTATGTGTCTGTAATAAATCACGTTGCCGTAATATTTTCCTAAATCTACCCTAATTGCATCCTTGCTGTCTTTCCCTTTGGTATTATCAAGCAACTGTATTATTTTAAAATAGCCGTCAAACTCTCTTTCTGACACCAAACCTAAATCATACATATTCCTAACTACATTGCTCATTTCGGATGTATTATTAGCAAATTCACGCGGGGTTCTACGTTTAACGCTTGTCAATATTTCTAATGCTGGTTTGATAACATCCCACGTTTCATCAGAATGCCGTTCTTTTAAACGATCATATATTTTTGCATCTACTGGGCTCAAATTGGAAACTGTTCGCCCTTCCTCTTCTGCTTTTTCTACTACTTCTCCTGTGTCTGTTGATGATCTAGCGATATCCTGTATCTTTTTAGTGTAAAATTTGCTTGATCCAAGGGTATTGATTAGTGCCTCGCTCCCTTTTGCTAAAACATTTGCAAACGCTTGATTTCTCTTTTGTTTCGCCTCGGCGTCCTTTCTTGCCATCTCGTTTAACTGTGCTGTTAATGATGCTTCCTGCATACTTTCTGTATCACGCTGAACCATTGGCTCCGTTTGTTGTTCCGGTGGCGGTGGTGCTTCTACTTCCATGTTTCTTCTATGCAGTGCGTAAGTGTGTCCGTTTCCGTGCGCTTCTTGTCTCATCATTATCTCTCTCATCTGCCTGTCTAATATTCTCATCTGTTGGTCTTTCAATAATTCTAAGTGGTCGCTTCCATCAAAAAAACTGCCTTGAGGACTTGCTTTAAAAAATGTAGCGTCTCTGTTAGGTAGTTTTCCTGTTAATTGTTCGTTCTCGCCTATTAGATTAGCGATTTCTTCATAGGTAGGTCGTCTCTTGAGTCCAAATTTTGCATATGGGTTTATTAATTCTAAACTTGCTGTAGTTGCCATATTGATATAATTTTAATTAGAAAATATGTTTAATAATGTTTTTGTCAAAAATATTATTAATAATAAGATTTTATTGTATGAAATCATACTATATCAATATATTTTAAGTAAATGTTAATTTTTTCAACTCTTCAATTCTTTTTGTAGGTGCTCTAATGTGCTATGTGGTAGATTTGGGCGGTGTAGTTCCATTGTTAATCTGTCTAATTCATTTTGATAATTTGATCTGGCGTGTCCTTCTTGAATGTGTTTTCTAAATGCTACTGATGCTTCCTGTGAGTTTCTTAACTTCATTTGTTCGTGTAGGTGTTCTAAATATTTTGTATCTTTCATATCAAATGGACTATATTTAATTTGCGAGGATTGTAAGAATATCTTACCTTCATTTTTGAAATTATTTCGTTTATGAAATTTATACATTTATATATGTATCCTAGACTTTAATTTTAATCATAGAGCAAACTTCCGGATTCGCGTAATTCTAACACGCTCTCACTAATCCTGTGTAAAAACACCTCACGCACATCCTCATCTGCGGTCTGTTAGTCCCTTTCAATTTAAAAACAAGTAAGCTACCGGATGACTTGGTGTTATATCCAGTAAAATTGGTTTGATTCATTTTCTCAAATGATATACCAATAACAAATTTATCTTCTCTAAAGCGCTTGTAGGAAATGCTAAATGCATCTTGATCAGGGTTCATATAACTTAATGTTCGTCTTAAATAATATGCAGTTTCTGCCATTGATTGACATTCAAACTCTGGATATTTCTTGTTGTTGATTTGTAATTGCCACGTTAAATTTAAATCTTTATCTTGAAAACCTTTACCTTGGAAACGCTCACGATCAGCGCCATCTGGGTCAAGACCGTCAAAGATACGGGAGTTAATCATAGGACTGTAAAAATAGTTCCATCTCTTATAAATATAATTATCGTGTCTGTAATAATTATTATTATCAGCATCTACACCTGCTCCTGGCGCACGATACAATGTAATGAAGCAACCATTTAATTTAGAAGCGGATTTAACAATATTCATATTAATTTCAGTTCCTGCCGCGTTGAATGATTGCGTCATAGTGTGATACATTGGAAATACTAATTTCAAACTTTGACCCTCTAACAAATGTTTCACTATATTATTATTATTGACCGTGTTGTCCAATTGTGTTACCTCGGCTCGTACGATTACATTATTTAATTCCCACGAGGTGCTGGTGTCTCCAGTTGTGAAATAATAACCATTTGCATCAATATGAACATTGTCATCGGTTTTAGCAAATGGTGTAATGACTGGTGTGTGTGTTCATCTGATACAATTGTAAATTCTAGTTCAAGTGGAGCATAACGAAGAGGTAAATAATAATTGCTTTCTAACAGTCCGCATACCGGTTTATGTCATTAGCGCCGGGAATTCCTGCTACTGAATGGCGAGTGTATCGTGCTGCTAAATCTCCCCAGTTGTTATGGTCTTTTGTAGTTGGAAATGTAACTGCCTCGGGGTCGGCAGCGGGATTGCTTCGTTTATTGACATCTAACATTTCTGCTAAGCCAGTAGCATAAGTATGTCGCCAGTCATCATCCCAGCAAGGATTAGCACCGCCGTCTAAATCGTCCATATCTCGGGCATCTTGACTTTTAAAAGAATTATACAATTCACAGTGCCTATTGTATTCAATAATATCCTGAACTTGCTGACCTCCAACAGTGCATCTATAACGACTGAAGAAGGATGACAAATTACCTAACGGGCGTAAAAAATGGCTTCGTGTTCCGTCGGTGTTTTGAAGATTGGCAAATAAACGAATAGAAGATAAATCAATATATGTGTTGTCCTCTCCTGATATACGAAATCTAATATGTTTGTTTCCTGCGTTTGGATTATAGACAGTACTACCTGATGGAAAATAATTAACGTGTCGTCGGTCTGTGATGTATTGTGCTGTTTCTGGAAGTCCAAAATTTAGCGAGTTAATCATTGTGGTTTCACTTTCTGCAATGACATTATCCATACTTATATATCATAAACTTAGATTTTATTTTTTATTTTTATATTTTTCTTATGTGGAAGCATTGTAGTAGAATTATTTGAAGTTGTATTTTTTATAGTATTTATTAAATAATTGTTTTTTGTATCAACTATATCTTTTATAGTATCATAATCTAAATTCTTATATTGTTTATCGTATTTTGACGGTTCTTTTGTCAGTTTCTTCTCGAATGGAATTTTGTTTTGTTTGTCTTTATTTCTAAACATTATTATTAATATTATTGATATTTTATTGTTCTGGTGTTGAATTAGGATTAAACCCATTAGAAATATCAGTAGTAGGATTTATACTTGTGAGTCCATTTCCTTCCCAATTATTGAAACTGCGTTTATCTAATAAATTATTGCTTTCTATTTCTCCAGTTATTGCCGCGTCATCAAACATTGCTATAGGATCTCCGCGATTTCTAAATCGTAAGTATCGCGAGTTTTTCTGTTGATTACTTCCTGATACAAAAGGTGATGAATAAACAGTAGTAGCATATTTGTTTCCGTGTCTATTGTTAATTTCTTGAACAACGGATGAGCCGAGGGAATGGCCGACCAGTCTATTAACATCTGGATTTTTCCTTAATTCTTCCATTGTGTCTTTATACCTTTCGCTTAATTGAACATTATGAGTAGGAATAAAAACAAATCTGCAATTACATCATTGACTTTGTGATTTAGTCCCGTTTTAGCACCAGTGCCATTCCATTCACATTTGAATACGCGGCGTCTAAACCCTTGACATCATCAATTTTATTTTGAACATTGATTTCTTCAGCATATCGTGTTTTATGTTTCATTATTTGCTTATCAAAATGTTTATTGAAACCTCCTATTTTGTCTTCCAATTTATTTTTATGGTTAAAAAATACATCTTCTATTAAATCCTTACCTGCAGTATATGCTTTATCACTTGCTACGCCTGCCATCATTTGCGTAGGCGTCCTGCCTTCAATAGCACCTAATAACAATTGTCTTCCTATCATATAAAAATAATTATATAGTAATTTCTATTGTGTGTGAAATTGATGATAGTGCCTACAGATTGCAAGAAAGCAATTCTACCAGTGACTTTATTACAGAACTTGATCAAAACTTTGAAATTCCACCAAGAACAAAAATGTTCGTGACAGAGTGATCATTCAGCACTCCGTTTTATACAACAGAGAAAGGGTTTTACGAATTTATGTATATAATGCTTTATGACAACTCCAATGTCTTATTGAGAAGCACTGCCGTTGATGTATCCGGTGAAGTTTATTCTGCTAATCAATTATCATACAAAATACAAACGGAATTAAACACGGCATTTAATGATATTGCGCCTGACTTATTCTTAACAGTATACGGACAGAGCGAGAGACGCATGGAGTTGAAACTCAACGACCCCCTAACTTACAAAATCAAAATACCTACAGATGAAGAATTAGAAACTTATGTAAATGGCGAATGGAACAGAGGACAGTTTGAATATGATTAATTATTTATTAAGTAATTATATTGCCTATGATCCTGCGTCATCTTGGTTAAGTGGATACTTTAATTTAGTTCCTTTTCAGAATATATACATAAATTGTCCTCAATTAAGCGATTATAAATATTCAGCGCCTAATAATTTCAGCAGTTCAGTAATTAAAAAAGTTCAAATTAATCAACAACTTGGCGGAGTTATAACAGATTTTACAGCGCCCATATATGCAGATTTTATTGATGTAGGCGGTAAAAACATTAAGACACTACACTTTAGAATAACAACTTCAAGAAACGAATTAATTGATTTTCACGGCGTTCCCATTTCCTTTAGCATTTTGTTTCAATTAGATAACTAAATAAACCCCTAATTAATAATATTAAAAATATTACAAATATCAAATTAATAATATTAAAATTATTAAAAATATCAAATGAATAATATTAAATTATTAATATTAATATTTCTCAATTTGTCCATATAGACAAAATATATAAAAAATATAGACAAAATATATAATATATTATATATGTCAGAAGTTGAACCTGAAATTACTAACACATAAATGAATTACCACCAATTGAAGAAGAAGCACCAAAGGCAGACACACCAATAGAACTGTCAAGAGACGGCAAGGTGACGTCCCGTGGGACGCTATGCACCGAACCCTCCAGCTGTAATACCAACCACGTGGAAAGGTGTATACGGACGATGCCGTTATAGCCGAACCCGTGTAAACGTTGTAAGGGGGACGGAATGATAGTTACAACAGTGGTCCTGACAAATGCAGCGCAAGCGAAGTGTTTTCCGCTCTCAATGCCGATCACGTATGAATGCAGCTACACATCAGATCTTGAACCTCAATTGTGTCTTGAGCCAAATGGCGATCAATGGAACTTGGAAAGCAACACCAACACAGGACCTCAGAACAGCTTCCCAATTTAGGCACGGGGCCTAGAGGGTTTTAACATCCCCCATTTGGGTCGCATTGTTCATCATGCGGTCCAAACACCACAAAAACGTTCCACTGGCCACGGCTTCAGCTACGAAATCGTGTCGTGCATTCTTTTACTTGCTATCGCTACACCGTTCATTCGTTGTGAAACATGCCGGGTTCGATTGTATGAAAAGTGAAACATTCATCCACCAATCGAAGCGCACTCCCATATGCAGGTGTATACAATACACAATCGTCACGTCATTTGACCACCAGTGAACATCCCAGCTGCCGCATTTGCGCATCGCGCAGCCGTCATCCATAGAAAATGGGTTGGCCATAAGAGTCCAACAGAGGCGCCTGCTCGTAAGCAATCTGCATATCTCCGGCAAAGAAATATCGGTGAGCAACCAATGCAAATCATAGCCATTCCAGATACCATGGTCAATGCATAAATAATGAAAAGGAAATCATCCATGAGGTAATAGTTCCATCCATGAATATCCAGAATGTCATAGTCGTCGGAATATGTAACCATATACACATCCATTCAACTTGGACGCATGAAATCATATCATGACGTAAAGTCGTTCCAACGCAATAGTGTCGATGAGACGCAAGCAACGGATGGGGACTAACCCACATCGTGCCGCAATCATCATCTTCACTGCGCATACCTGTCCCCAATGGACAGTCTGTGAGTGCGCCGACGGAACTCCTCGCCCAAGTTCTTCTGGGCTTCTCGTGCCCGGACACACTTCTTGCTGTAATCCTCTGGTAGCCAGCGCCCTTTCCGAAGGCACCAATCCAGCAGAGGTGCGTCACACTTGTTCGGGTCGACGGCCGAGATGATGGCGCTCACGTTGACCGCGTAACCATATTTGCCAAGGTTCAGGCCATCCCTCACGAATGATATATACTTACAGTTGAAAGCCAGTGCAAAGCATCTGAAAATAATATCACCCACCGGGTGCACTCGGTCCTTGACCAGGAGCTTCATTTCTTCCTTGGTGACATCGAGGATTCTCGCTGCAATCCACAGCTTGTAGAATGTGTATAGTCCCTCGCATTTGCACACCATCATACGAATATATTCGTCACGCTCCTCAACCGATCGGAAGGCTCTTGTCCGAACATTCTCCGATTGAGAAATCTTCAGTGTTGTTGATGGCAAAAGTATACCTTCCTGATCGTGCTCAGTCATGTTGGGGTATCTCTTGAAGTCATTGTGGTAAGGGCAGCCCGGTCTCCCCTCGAGTTGGGCATTCATCGTTCTCTCCTCACCACCCTCGAACATCCCCCACATCTTGGACATCTGGAGTGCGATAAACCCTGCCATGTACTGAGCCTCACGCGGCTCGTCAAGGCAGATCGCCATCCGCTGGGAGTTTATGATATCCCGTGACGTCAGATCAGTGTCGCGGTAATACCAACCGCTGTCATCCTCTTCTGACGCATATCCGGATGTATATCCTTGCGTGTCCATGTCGTCTTCTTCTCCCGGAACTTCCTCCGCTTCGTCATCATCCTCCTGCGCCGCCGCATCGTGGTTGGCTTCTTCCTGTGCGCGCTTGGCATCTCCCGAGAGCAGAAGCAGGTGGGGATCGTGGTCGCACATGATGGACATATCCGGCATCTCAGTCCTTCCCATGTCTCATCATTCAGGATGACGACTTTGCTGATTTCGTCCCTGACCTCGTTGACCTGCGCGTTGAACTCCTCCATCTTGTTGTTCCGATAGAGTTCGCATGCACGATCAACCATGTCTCTGATGTAGTGCAGATTATCGGCACCTGTCTCGGTCTCGGGCATCCTCTCGCTGATCTTTGTGACGTTCTGGAGGAACATCGCAGCCGACTCTTGGGATGAGTTGACGAAGCCAGGGCAGATCTCGTTCTCCACACACTTCGAGTACGCTCTCTTGACATCAACGTACTCCAGGCGTTTCCCTCCGTTGCTTTTGCCAATCCAAATGGACTTGACCTCATAGAACGGGATCACGTCAAAGACCATGAATGTCCCATTTGCCGCGACTCCAGCTCCATACCGCGCGAGGGTTGCACTGGGAATGTAGATGATCGCAATCGGGTCCCCCTTCCTTACGTTCCGTAGCGTCACCTTCGTCGCCACGTTCATCTCATCCCATGGGGCAAACGCTCCAAAGTGCAGTGCCAGCCTGTTACCGCCATCGATTCCGCCGGGGACTAACCCACAGCGTACGATGCTTGGCAGATTTTCCACATACGTCACATGGAATGCTCCTCCGAGAGAATCACCCATCCTTGCGGAATACCTATTTGCCAGTGCGGATGAGCTCATGAATCCAAAATCACTGTGACCAGTTGTGACTCGGATGCACCAAGGTCTGTACCATCCATCGCATCTGTTGAACATCCTGTCGATGTCGTCCCGATCCATGCCAGCTTTGGTCATCTCCTCCCTAGCCGCCCTGGTGTCGTTCGGGTTCATGATGCTTGGAAACCTTGCTGCCAGGACCTGGAACCTCGATTTCTTGCTTCCAGATTCCTGCCACTTGATCACCTCCATGATGCCCATGTATCGTTTCGCTCTCGGGGTGTTTGGTGGGAATATGTCGTTGTTCCGGTCGTCAATGACTGCATCAATGTCGACCCATCCACCTTCGTCGCACCTGAAAGCGCTTCCTCGGCAGCTGCCGATCTTGTGTCGAAGGACTCGGCATAGGTCATGAGATAGCTGGTTTGCTTGGTCTTTCGTAGCAAATACCGAGCGATCATCGCCAATCCTGCATAGTGGAGCGCCGTCAAAAGGAGCAACGCAGAAATTGACACTCTTGCCAAGCTGCATCACGTCCACCTGCTCAAGGATGGCACCTTTGGGAAAGTATCTGGGGTCAACGATGGACGCATACGCCCATGGCAAGTGCACTTCACTCACATCGCCATACTTCGGGATGTAGCACATCTCAAGCGTCTTCTTGAATGTCCTGTTGTCCCCACACGGGTTGTAGGTGAGGTCCACGCCACCACATTGTAGCTCTCCTCCCTCAGCCGTGTCAGCCATCTCCACCAAGTTGATGGTATAGCTATACATCTCAATTGTTTTTTTTGCTGCTTGTCCTCCTCTCTTTCTTTCTTTGGACGTTGATGAGGGCGGTTCCTCCGTATCCCCCATATCTTCATCCGATGACACGGGATCACTGCTGAGTAGCTTACGGAGCATCTTCATCGCTTTCTCGTTCCCAGCAGCCTCCTCAATGTCTTTGCAGTCGCCGTCGTGGGCCAGGTTCGCGCACTTCTTGCAGATTCCCATTTCTCCCATGCACTTCTCCATTGACTCCAGGAATCCTAGTGCCGCTCTCCGCCCGTCGATCACTCGCTGCTTCTTTTCTTCCTTCTCAGCGTTGGGCTGAGAGCTTCGGCTCGGGTCTGGTGCTTGACCAAGACCGTCACCTTCGCCCTCCGTTGCCTTTCTCTTGGACCCTTGGGCAGCAGGCTCGGTTATCAGGGATCGCGGGTGTCTGGGCTTAGCCTTGTTCATGATGTCCAGCACTTCTTTCGTGGGCGCCCCGAGTTGTGCGGAAGGTTTGTTCCGCTTTCGGTTCTGGCCCGTCGTGTGGGTCACGTTCCCGGCGAGGTGTCGTACGATTGACTGCTCGAACTCCCTCTTGATCTTCCACACATCCTTCCACAGTGGCAGTTCGTGCTGAAAGTACGACATCACCTCAAAGAACCCCAATACCATCTCGACGACGTCTCCCAAGGATTCCTCGTTTGAGGTTTGTCCCAGGAGTTCATACATCGTCCCTTGGTCGAGCACGCTCTTGATCCAGGAGGAATAGGCCACGTTGCCGAGATCCTTGTCTATCATGAAGATTGACATTCTCTCCTCGACTCCCTCGGAATTCCTGCACATGATCACATCCCGGGATGCACACAATTGCTTCCCGTGACCGTTGTTGTAGAACTGTGCTGCTTGATCCACTGTCATGCTCACGAAGCCCACGTGGGAGAGCTCCTTCTTCAGTTTAGAATACGCGAGCTCCCGTATAATCGTGATCATGGCCTGGATGTTGTTGACGTCCACCATGAGGTTTTGAAGGTCAGGGATTGCAACCACGCATTCCGCGAAGAGGCGCGTGTACAGCTTCTTCCCTTCGATAGACCTCGCAATACCGTTCGTGTCCGCATTCCAGTTCGCGCAACAGTTCACGCAAGAAGTGGGATTGAACTTCGAGTTTGGTCCGAGCACCTTCGACTTGCTCACCTGCATCTCTCTAGCGCAAAGTTCACAGATAAACTTGCTGAGCTCCGTGACCAAATACCATCGAAGACGTTGATCACCGACATCGGCTTTCCCAAACGCATCTTGTTCGCCGTGTCCTTCATCTTGCTGTTCTTGTTTTCTCTTTGATTGCGCAGTGAAGGTCGGCTTGTACTCAAACTTCACCTTCGACTCCTCCATATTCTTCGGGATGTTGAATCGAAGGTCGGGCTCGTTAATGCACGTCTCCTCCAGCTCACGCACAAACGCGTTGCTTGGTGCGACCACATCGATGGATTTCTCCACCAGCAATCGCTTCAGGAGGAAATGTTGCAGGTTCGAGCTCCCAGGGATCTTGTAGTTCTTTCCTCTTGCAGATCTCGCTGACCTTGTTGGCGATCGTCCCCAAGTCCCCTCCCCCTCCATGGAAAGCAACATCACGATTCACGCACACCACGACCAGGCCCTTGCACGTGTTGACGAGGTCAGACACCGCCTTTTGCAGGGAGTCGATGATGGGATTGGCGGTCACCTGCCACCCACATCCTCTCATGCACACCCAATCATAGAGCGACATCCAAATGTGCACCGACACAGGTGAGTCATCCATGTCTCGCCTCCGTCGTTCGATGATGAGCTTATCCAGTTTCTGCAATCTGGAGATAACACTCAATGTGTCATTGGGCGAGGAGACTTGCTCACTCGACCCATAGTATGATCTCTCTTCAATATTTGTCCACCCCTGTTCGTTGACCATCATCTGGAAGGTCTTCTCCCTTTGGAGTTGACGGCCCTCAGGGGCCAGTCCAGGACCAAGAAGCTCTTCTTCTGGATCATCATGTCGCGAATCGTTGCCTCACCAATGGGGTCTGCCTCTTGATAATCCGGTTCAACTGCCCAGGTGCGTTGTCCGGGTTCATCTCCGCCTGGATCAACGCGTTGATGGCTTTGGCGCCCGGGAGGCGTCCAGTAAACAAGCATCCTGTTTGGGCACACAAGAAAGCATATAGCTGTAGCCATGCCGCGTTCCCCTTTCCAACATAGGAAAGAATAATCTTCTCCGCGCTGGTCTTCTCCTCGAAGTGCAATAGCGAAGAGGTCAGGCATCTCAGCATACACTCCCAGTATGTTGCGTTCTTACCTTCTGCAAGACACGGCCCAAATACAGTTTGTATGATCGGGTACCCCGTATTGTTGTCTATGTTGAACTTCACATTGACAGTCGCGCCGCTCAAAGTAATACCCCCTTCGAATGAAGTGTAGGTATCATGTCCAGCAGTTGGGTTGATGATTACCCACCTGTCGTCATCTCCACCGGAGTTCATGCGGAAAATGGAGTTGATGATCTCGTTGTCGATCTTGACAGCGTCGCTAGCATGCGACCCCCCACTTGAAGCTCCCTGCTGGGGGACTGACCCACCAGAGGTTTGGCTCCTTTGCCCGGAGCTCGACGCTGACTTCTGCTGCGCTCCGTCTTCCGTGGTGGCTCCGTCTTCGATGATCCCATCACCCACCACGCCGGCTCCTCCCCAATCACAAAATCCTCGGGATACTTCTCCAGTTCCCTCTCGACTTCGTGCATCGTGCAGTAGTTGTTCTGGTAGAATTCGATCATGACATCCTTCTCGGCTTTCTTCTCGATCTCCTTCAACCAGCTCACCCATTTGCGCCGATCTTGGTTCTCAGCGGCCCTGTCAGCCGCGTGCGGTGCCAAACTGATGGAGTTGATGTTCATCGCAGGCAGCTTTGACTCGTAGATCATGTCGATGCACCACAGGAAGTTCCTGGCGATCTCAATCTCCCGGTAGAGTTCGTTCAGCTCTCTCTTGTCCGGACGGAAATAAGCTGTGTACGACTGATCTTTGGCGTTCTTTTCTCCGAGCAATGGCTGCAGCCTCCTCATGATGAAGGAAACGCACATGAGCGAGTTGATCGCCCCGATGCACGCGTCAGAGATGTCACTGGGGGTTGACCCACAGATCATCCAGCGCAGGAGATTGTGCTGGCTGGCATTCTCATCCCTCCTCAGCGCATACGCGAGGTTCTTCATCGATGCATGCAGCTCATTCTGGTAGACCAACCCAAGGTCCCAATTCTTCTGATAGTCGTCCTTGGCACCACGACCGTAGGAGTCGATCTTGGGGGCCTTGATCACGCTCAACGTGAATACTTTCCCCCAGTTTCGATCTCTGAATTTCGATATTCTCCGATCGTGCCTCTCAAACTCTGCAGTCGTCTGGAACTCCTCGGAGCTCCTCCACCTTCTCGATGACGATGCCCTCGTCGACTCGTCGCTGATGAACTCTTTGTATACCTCCCCGACCGGGGTGTCCTGGTGGAATGCAGCTTTGAACGACCGTTCATCGTTGTCTTCGGCCACGCCCAATGCGAGATCCCAGATGTTCGCAATTGATCTCAACATATCCGCCCCTTCTATGCAATACTTGGTTACGTCGAGCAACTCGGGGTTCTTCGCTAGCATCGATGCCTCACCGCAAAGTTGGTTCAGCGCCGACACAATCTTCTTTCCCTTGCTGCAAAATTCCCTCCATCCAAGCATACATTCGTCGGCAGAAAGCTGTCCGAAGACTTTGCTGATGAACTCTAAGGCAACCCTCATAGACTGCCCTTCACCTTTCATCATCCCGCGGCCTTTGGCAGAATAATACGCTGAGTAGGCATAAATAGCAGGGACACCGATTTCCTCGATCCACTTTATGCACATGCCCAGGTCGCTGCCCATTTCCATCCTCTTGGGTATCCTCTTGCCTTCCTCGATGGCGTTCTTCACTAAGTTCCCCAAGAATATCGCCGCTTGTCTGGATTTCCCGACAGGCACGCAGAAGAATTCATTCGTGTTGACGACGGTCGGATTGGCAGTCATCTTGATGATATTCTCCAGAACCAGGAAAACCCAGAATAGGCAGCTGCAAATAAAGCCACGGAATTGTCCCAACACGAATCCAGTTTCTGATTGAGGTGATGAACAAGCCCAACTCCTCTTCGAAACTTGGGGTTCGGGACTGACCCAGCTCCCCGCAGGCACCAGAGGTTCGGGACTAACCCAGCACCTCGGTAACGCAGTTGGGGTGGTGTAACTTTCACACGCAGTAGCTTGATGCTCCCGCGATCTCCCTCGCGTAATGCAAGCAAGAGCGAGTTTCAATGGTGCCGGCTTGAGGCACTTTGCTCGAGCACGAAAACGGCGAAGGATCACACCCACAATTATCGACGTGTACAACTGGGTTTCTTTGGTTTCACGACCGGCACAAGGTCCATGCTCATGGTTTCCATTGCATTTCTTAGACAACGAGCTACCAAGATCAAAGTTCCATGAAACAACTCTCCAAGGTTTCTTGATTGGCATGGGTTTCTTGGCGTACCTTTGCTTCAAGCCATAGCGACACCCATCAAACTCGTGACTAGTTCCATCATGAACAACCTCATGCAGTCTCTCGTCTTTCCAATAATCGCAACTTCCAGGCAACTCAAACAAAATCGCAGCTCGTTTTGTCATGGCATGCCGTTTGATTTCAACGAACCGTTCAAACAATCTCCAAAATTCCCTTTGTTTGGCCTCGATTTTCTCTGCGGTGTCAATTCCGCGAGTCTTGTTGAGGCGTGCCCATGATGATCCCCCCGTGCAAGGCCCGGCGAAGAACAACAAATCGGAAGGTTTGGTAAGCACATGTCTGGCGATTCTCCCCCCGTACTCGCTCAGTAAGTCATCAACCAAAGTTATGGTGACGACCTGCGGCCCGTTATGGCGGGCAAGGGCAGTGAACCAGTTACGCGGTTCGGAACATGCCATCAGCACAATGGGCCGAGCCAAGTCAACACTGTAAAGAGTGACGACTGTGCGAGTTCTCATACCAGGAAGCGAGACATGCACAGGAGCGCGAAGCACACCACCGTCATGTTTAACCATCGCGAGTTCAATACCCGGCGCTAACTGTGGTTTGTGCTTCACCGCAATGCGATACGGAACAAAACAACGACCAGGGACAAGCTGCTCGTGATTGATATGCAGACAACGCATAAGCAACTTCAATCGGAGCAAAGTTTCCAAAGCAAGGTCGTTGACACATTTTAATTCTATGCGCTCGTTCGACAGTTCTTCAACGAATGCGGCCAGCACGGACTGCATGTCAACATCCCCGGACCCGACGTGAATTGGTCGTGGTCGTGGAGGTCGTTCCCGCGCCGGTACAGCAACCGGTACGGGATGAAACTGCCAAACTGCGCGTTCAACCCATCCATCAATCCGCACACATTGCAGCCCTGGGTCAACTCTATCCTCGACCTTGAGCCATGACCCGTTCTTTAACCGCAAGTGGAGGTTTCACACGCATCAATCTGGGTCCCTTGGCAACAACAACCGGATCATGCCCTTCATGCTCATGCAATCCCTCTTTAGATGTCAATCCAGACCACCACAGGTCTGGAGGCATGATCGGAATGTGTGTGTACGGAAATGTTGGAACTCCGTCAACTGTCCCCGAAGCAGTCTGCATGGTCCCTTTTATGGGATCACACGTAGGTGTGAGCGCCTTGAGGGTATCCGGATCAGACAGTAAGCTCGGGTCAAGTAAACCGATCTGCAAACATGCATGTTTCCATTTGCGCCCATCATTGAACGCCTTGGTGTATATGTCAGCCGCCATCCTGTCGGTGACTTCATACGCCAAGTACATGTAATCACGTGTGAACATCTCATGCATCCACGAAATGCTAACACCATGGCTTCTCTCAAGGTGGCGCATCGTGGGGTTTCTCCCCGATCGCACAACACCGATCATAGCCTTGTTATCGTCATAGAACACAAAGTTCGGTGACTTCTTGAGAATCCGCTCTAACAACTTTAGAGCAGGCATACCCATCGATCTCATGGCAACATCGGCCGCAACTATTTCGGCCTCGGGAGTGGAATGACTCACACAACCCTGTCTTTTAGAGCTGCCAGACAACGGAAACCGGGTATTAGGCCCTTGTATATTCAAGTGTCCACCAGAGGTGGAACGTAGCGAGTCAACGCATCCCGCAAAGTCAGCGTCCGCATACAAGGCCAAGTGCACATCATCCATAGGGTCTCCAACCCAACCGACCATGCGCCAATGTTTAGTATGATGCACATAGCACATCAAATGATGCAAACCCCGATCATCGGAGTCGGTCCACCTGTGCACATTCCGTGCTAGGCGATTCACTTGCCGCAACAAATCGAAGCGAGCAATCCGCGCGCCGTACAGCAACTTCATTAGTACACTAGCGGCATGCGGAGCAAGGTGTCCACGCACGGGCTCCTTCATGGCCAACTCAGGAGTCCCTCCCCGCTGGTCCGGCACTGTGGCAGAACCGTCGGTGGGCACAAGATTGTTACACCAATTGCACACGACTGACGGCCCCTCTCTGGCAGGCTTCCGTGAGACGTGATTCTTTGTTTCTTCATGCAACTCAGGGGTGACAACCTTATTCAACTTCACGTCGCCCGCCACTTCAAGATAGCGGTCGACACAGGAACGTAGGAACTGTTCCATGTCATAGGTCACCGTTGTTACCCGGTGTCCGTTCCCGAGAGTGACGTTTCCCTTGCTTTGATTACAACCAAGGTACATGTCAAGTCCAGTCTCGGGCTCGATCTTCAAACGTGTACGCAACATGCTCCACCCTTGGGCAAGGTTCTTCTGCGGCCCTGCCATTTTGAAGTCGTCGACATACACAACCAGAACAAGCTGGAGCTTTCATGAATGTACACTGAAGGCCATTCTTCGCCGATGGGCTCAAAACCAACGGCACGCACCGACTCATCGCAGTGCTGCTCCCAAAATGTTCCCGCATCTGGGTGTCCGTACAGCGCCTTCCTCAACGGGACGACTGGTCTTCTGTACTTATCCCATTTGCATTCACTTGGCACAGCCTCCGGTGGCAATTCAATCCAACACGGCGTGCCTCTCAAGGTGGCCTGTATGTACGCTTGAACAGCGTCGGCCATCTGCACATCCCAGCCATCATGACAACCCAAAAAATCCGCCCAACGCGAGGCTTCGAATGAAGCAGGAGAGTTCCCCAAATCTTGAAACATCGCAGCCTCAAAACTTTGGTTCTTCACTTGGTTCCCCAGCAGCACGCCTCTACCCTTGAACTTCCTCTTAGGATCACCAACAGGCAACTGTGAGTGCTTTTCAACGCAAATGCCATGTGCGCGAGCCATGTGTATCTCTTCCCCTTTAGCTTTTGCCTCCTTGGCTACAGCGTCATATTCACGCACCGCGCCAAGATCGAAGACGCCCTGGTCGATTAATCCCGACCATTCTTTCTTCATCGATGCCAACGCATCAGGGTTGGTCAACATCTCTTTCCGGCCGACCGGCCTGGATACTAAAGCGTCGAAGAATCGCACAACTTTCACAGCTTTCTCTCTGTGCTGTATTCGCTCAGAAGTCACGCACGGCATCGATGGGTACTTCTTGGCTTCACCGTCTTCGCCTATCGCAGGCATCGCGAGTGGCACTTTTCCAGAAACTACCTCAGCGGACTCCTCCCATTCATACCAGGTAAGATCCGTCGATTCGTCGACCGTTGGATCTGTCCCCGATGTCGTCTCAGCTTCGTCATTATGACTCTCCATGACTGATGCAACTGCCTTCGTCCAGTTTGGAGTCGACTTTGACCGCTCCTCAGACTTGAACTTCCAGGCATAAATTACTACCAGACACTCAAATTCTTTCTCAAGCTGAACGTTTCGTCTCAAGACGTCTTGGGACTGCTTGGAATCCATGAGAACAACCACTCCGTCGACAGGATTTACAACAATCCTGACCCATTCAAGCTCAGCCAAGTGCTTCCCATCCATTGGGTTCTTGATCTTTGATATGTTCTTCCGCAACCCCCAATTGTACTGCCATTCTACTCCACCCCAGCGGTTTCGAAGCATTGCTCGAATTCTCTTACCACCGGGCATCTGTAATGTCCGTGCCTCTGCCGGCGCAGAAATCTCAGATTCTTTACTCTTGGGATCTTCTTCCTTCTTTTTGCCACCGCCCTTCACCTCGGCCTTTTCTTCCTTGGTGTAGTATTTACTCATCATTTTCCATTCTTCAGGGGTGTACTCTGGAGGTCTCGACGTCTTCATTAGCCTGAATCCATCCTTCCCGACGGGATACGGTCTTCCGGCTTTGTCGATCTTAACCTCCTTGCCATCATCGTTGACGTACGTGATGCCATCCCCAGGTAGTCCAACTGACACGTGTGGAAGGTCGGACTTCACAACCCTTTCATCGCCCTTGGCATGTCCATCTCCTTTCCCTTTTGATGAGCTTGGTCTAGCGTCTTCCTCTCCTGCATGATCCCCCCGACCTCCGACAAGTACCTCCGGGCCATCGTCAAGCAGTAGACCAGCGATCTGATCGACCTCATCGTCAAGCAGTCGCTTCTCGTCACTCTGCAACAATTCAGGCTCGTAGTCCTCATCTTCGATCAGGCGGTCACGCGCATCCAGACCGATTGCATCGACAGACATCTCTATCCCTTCCAAAGTCTCGTTGGCAACCTTGTACTTCTGTTGTATTGGGAATGTCAGAGGAGATTTTAGAATCATCCTCTCCGTCTGGTGTGGCATTCTCAACCGAGGTGGAACCTTTGCCTTCTTGATGTTCAGCTCTGCACCCGCAAATGCGGTGAGTGCCCAAGCACGATACTTGTTTGCCCAATGCATCCCGGTGCTCAACACATATCCAGCAAATATACCAGTTTCCCCTCTCGGCTCGAACTTCTCCCTCTTCCCTCCTCGTGCTTCACTCGGCTTGAAGTCTACTAGCGCACCAAAAGGTATCTTCTCGCCCTTGAACTCCTCGCCATGCAGCCTCATCCATGCACTCGATCCATTCACCTCTTCGATGTTCATGAGATGGCACAGAGTGGTGATGGCCTGCACCCAGTAGCACGTGGGTAGACCGGCATGTACAAGACAAGCCGAAGTCTGGTCAATGATGAATTGATTTGTCCTTTCAGCAAGGGAATTATTCTGCGGTCGTCCAGGCAGCGATAGGTCGTGGTTCAGCTTCAGCTCCACGCACGCATTGATCAGTTCTGGGCCATCATCCGAATATACCTGCTTGATTTTCCTCCTCCCGCAGAAGTGCTTGATGGCCCTGACGACGGAGTCAGTGTCTCTTCTCGCGGTTGGATAGGCCATGATAATTCCGGTATATATGTCCCGGATGATGAGCGCATACCTGCCTTCCACTTCGTGATCTCCTGATGCCGTCACGAAGTCGAACGTCACCAGGTCTCCGAACGTCTTTACCTCCCTCTTGAAGGCTCCCGTTCGCGATCTGAAGTGTCTCATCTTTGCCTTGACGCATGATTCGCAGAAAGGATTTCGGTACCTGTGAGTAAGCAAATGAGCGATGGAGTTGGCGTCCTTCTTGAGGACCCCCACTTTTCTCTTTATTGATGATCCTTCGTACACATCAACTTCGATTCCGGCATCTGGATCATCTTCATCAACCACTTCCTCGTGAGCATCGGCATCACCATGTCGATGTGGGACTGACCCAACATCTACAGGTATTTCCTCAGCTACGGGAGGCGGACGTACCGGACCGGCTCCTCCGGGTGGCCCGAAGTCGAATGCCCCATCATGGTGTTCGCCCTCGGCCTCTGCGGACTCACCGACAGCGGCGGGTGTGACTTCGTTGTCATCGTCACCTCCCTGATCTGCCTCATCGTTCGTCACCATCGCCAGTACATCCGAAAAGTGCTCTTTGAGATCGTCTATCGTAGGGCGATGCCTGTTACTCCGAAGCTTACCATCACTCACGAGGTATGGGATGTCGTCCTTGACCTGCAAGTGCACGAATCCCTGCTTTGGTGTAACCATGAAAGGTAGTTTACCAGGCATCCAGTGAAATGCATAGCCCATTTTCATGCATCTCCTCCCCACTGACAATACCGTGGGTGTCTCATCTAATACGTGTGGCTCGACAGTCTCGTCCAATTCTTCCACGACTATCTTGGCCACATCGGACGTAGATGTGGAACCATTCGCGGTCTGGAATACGATCTCGTCATCATCTTTCACGATGTCGACGCCCAGGCTCTTCGCCTTGGCTCGTCCGATGAGATCATGACCACATCCGGTGTCCATCAACCATTTCACCCGCTTGCTGATGCACGTTGACATGGCGAAGACGTTCTTCGGCAAACCGTGCTGCTTCTTCCAGTCAACAGCCGATTCCCTGATTTCGTCCTTGCTCTGATCGTATTCGAACATTATGCTGCTCTCCTTGGTCACCGGGAAGTAGTGCTTCTTGTATATATCATCCACCACCTCTCTCAGTATTTTCGCCCTTATCAACGATCGTTGGACTTGATAGGCTGATAATTCTCGATGATCACTGCTTTTGAACTTCTTCTCGTCAACGTATACATATTGATAAGGCTCATTCTCATTGTCCTCATAACCGTACCATTCCCCTTTTCGTTCCCATTGCCTTCTCTCGTCTTCGAGGTAGGTGATCTCTCCATTCTCGTCGACGTCGAGTACTTCTTTGAACCATACCATTTTCTCGGGGATCTCGGACTCGCCAGACCATCTCGACGATTCGCTCATCGCGTCATCATCATGTTCGTGGTAGACAGTCTCGGCTTCATCCGGTTCGACCTGGTCAACGTCCTTCTTGAAGCTGACCTTTCCCGCAGGAGCCGATTGCTTCAGGACTATCGCAGGCATCGCGACGGCCCTCCTTGCAATACTGGCGCTGGAGGCAGCCTTCGACTTGGCTTGCGCCTTGTCGCTTGACGTTGCCGGAGCTGAATTGTTCTTGATGAGCTCATGCTTGTACTTGCAAGCACTCCCCCTGTCGCACTTCCCTTTCTGAAACGCGAAGCATGCTCCATCCTCCCTCTTTGGTGACGACGACCTGGATTTGGACTTACCCTTTCCTTTCCCCTTGGGCATGTTCTCCAGCTTGTGCTCCGTCTTCTTGCTGTGGGAAAATGTGCACTCATTTCCTTTCACGCATCCCTTCGCCGATTTGAAGTGATACCAACAGGGATTATCTTTGCCTCCGCCCGGACTCTTGCCTCTGTCGCTGGCACCGTCGGACTTGCCGTTCTTGCCAGCGTGGCCCTTTGCCTTGGCTTTTGGGAGGTCCTCCGAATTTCCCCTTCCTGCCCTTGCCACCCTGGTTCTCCTGTTTGCCAGTGGCTGGAGCCGCATCTTTGCCGCCTGACTTCATCATTGACTTGACCGATCTCTCCTTCATGTCAAGCATCAGGTCCTCCCGATCCGCCTTGATCTGATGGTCGATCAACGCCAATAAGAATTCATACGTCTTCTGAGGATGCTTGTCCGGTAGTCTATGGTAGGCATTGAGGCCGAATTCCATCTTCTTGCTCCCTTTGATCTTCCTGTAAAGGATATCTCTGAGAGCCAGTTTACTGGGTCTGTCCTCGCTCCTCATCTTCAGCAGCAAATCATACCATTTGTTCCTGAACATAACCAAGTTCTTGTCTCCAGGAAAGTCAAGGTTGAATAGGTGCTCGATGTGGTAGACAAGATCCGTTCTATCGGATGTTCTGAATGATTGCATAACCAATGCCACCAGCTCTCGTCCCTTCACGATCACCCCTTGTTGATGTCGTAGTTCCGAGTGCCGCGTTGCGTCGAGGTACACGTCCTTGGCTTCGTCAGGTGCTTGTTTCAACATGTTCTGCATGCCCATGGCCATCTTAATATCTATCGTAGCAAATCTGTCGCCACCTGAATCGCTAAGCGCATTCAGGTCTGGGTTCAACCCAAGAGCCTGTTCCAACCATTTTGTCCATGTATCGGTATCTGGATCTGCACATGCGCTCAGAACATTCATCAGCAGTTGCATCTTCCAGTTATCAAGTTGGTGGATCTTTGGCCAAGCCGGAATGGATACCCTCTCAGCCTCTTTCCTCGAGATCCTCGGTCTATCGTTCTTGATCTCCCGATCATCTCTCGATCTTCTTCGTCTCCTCCGTGTCCGATTGTCATCTTCTTCCTCTTCTTCTTCCTCGTCTTCTTCGTCCTCTTCGTCGTGGTCGTCCCCGTCTTCATCGTCGGGTGGGTCATCCGCCGCCACCTGTGAGGCTCAACTGACGTCGATTTGCTCCCTGCCTATTTCCATTAGGCGAGAATCCACCGTAATCCAATGGGGGCGTTGTACCGTTGTTTCCCCCTCCATCACCACCACCAGTCGTAGTAGTGGATTGTGGGACATGCCCAACAACCCCTTGCATCTGGGATAGGTGTACATCGATCATTGGGTCACCGAAAGACGGAAAGAGAATCGAACCTGGCATTAGTGACGAATTAGGGTTCAGATTCGAAGACGATGACGGGACTAACCCAGCCACCTTCTTGTCTACCCTATTTGAATTAGCTTGGGATCCTCCCTCAGCGCGTTTCACCACTGCTCGTTCACGATGTCCATCTTTGCTGCCGGATGCTTCCTGTGTCTCCAGCTTCTTGTGTGCACGCAGTTCCTCGTTGTCAGCATCGAGTTGACGAACAAAACTCTCTTCTTGCTTGAGCGTCGCCTCCCTTTCCTTCAGTTGTCCCTGAAGTTCATGCATCTCCTCAAAGTACTCATCGTACACTCCCTTAGCTGTCAATCTCCAGTACTCAGCCTCCTTCGACTTCTCGTCCATCGTGCACCGTTCTTCTTGTTTTGCTTCTTTGACCTGGGCTAACTCCAAGATCGCATCTTGACGATGACCGCCTTCGACAGCAATCATCTGGTCCTTCATCGACACGTCGGATTCATACTGTTTGACGATCTCTTCCTTCTCGCGAAGCAAGCAATCTGCTCTCTTTGATTCTTGTTCCGCGAATACTGTAACATCATTCAGTCTCGCCATCAGCTGTTCCCTGGAGTCCTCCATAGAGTACGTCTCGGGGCGCTTGACAAGTGCGTGTTCCAACTGTGACTTCAGACTTTGGACCATCTCCTCCTCGTTGAACTTCTCGATAGATGTAGATGATTCGATGCCTCTGATTTGTTGCTGATAAACTGATATCTGTTGTGAAGCTTCACGGTGTATCTGATTTGCACGTATAGCTGACTCCTGCGCGGCCGACTTCTCGCTTGCCATGTAGGATTTCATCACTGCAATTTCCCGCTTCTGCTCCATGATAGTTCCTTCAGCTTGTCTCATCTGTTGCATTATAATATTCGACTCCATGTCTTTCTTCTCCCCGTACTGAAATGCGTTCATTTCCACCTTGCGCATCTGTTGGGCTTCTTCCTCAAACTTGCGCCATGCCTCAGCCATGTGGTGTTGGTGGTGACTCACTAGATGTCCCGACTGCTTGCTGGCAATCTCGCATCGTCTTTCCAGCTCCTGGATCCGGATGGTGCTTCCATAGTCTTCTTGATGAAGATTCGCCATTGCTGCCGACATCTCATCAAGCGTCTTCTGGTATTCCCCGATCTCCACCTCCATCTTGTTCTTTTCCTTGATCGCGGCGCGAAACTCCGCACTGGTGGGTGATTTTGACCTCCCACCCTTCGATGTCGATCTCACGCCCTTCTGCGACGTCCGTGGTGTCGCAGGCGAAGATGATGATCTTCTCGGTGGGGATTCTCTTTGCTTCGACTCCTGATGAACATCGATCTGCTTCCATGATCTTGTGGGAGTGGATATGTCGCTGAATAGCGCGGAACCTCCGCTCCCAGGTTCATCCTGTGAATCTGCGATCATATCCATCACCGCAGGAAGAGCCATCAATCCATTGGATCCCTCTGAGCTGCTGTTCCCAAAAGTTGCAGTACTTGGGCTCGCTGAAGACGCCATTGTACTGTGTAGGTTATCGTTCCTTTATTGTCCCTGTACCCGCAATAAACCAGCTGTCTCTCTGTCCAGTGTAGAGCTTGTAGATACGGCTGATAACCTGTCAAGAGACGGCAAGGTGACGTCCCGTGGGACGCTATGCACCGAACCCTCCAGCTGTAATACCAACCACGTGGAAAGGTGTATACGGACGATGCCGTTATAGCCGAACCCGTGTAAACGTAAGGGGGAAGGAATGATAGTTACAACAGTGGTCCTGACAAATGCAGCGCAAGCGAAGTGTTTTCCGCTCTCAACGCCGATCACGTATGAATGCAGCTACACATCAGATCTTGAACCTCAATTGTGTCTTGAGCCAAATGGCGATCAATGGAACTTGGAAAGCAACACCAACACAGACCTCAGAACAGCTTCCCAATTTAGGCACGGGGCCTAGAGGGTTTTAACAGCACCAAAGGCAGACACACCAATAGAACCAACGCAAGAAATAAAACATGTAGAACCACTTAAAACAATTCAAAAACTCAAGCACGCAATGAAAAGAAAATAACCTGTCCAAAATGTGCCAAAACTTTAACACTAAAATCTTACAGATACAGTCACGAACGCAATTGCCAAGGACCATTAGAATCTAAACCCATAAAGCCTAAACTGAAAGCAGTTCCAATAGCAAAACCCCAAAAGGTAGATACAACGAAGTAGCGCACCGCGAAGAAGAGCAACGTATTCCGCAACAACAGCAACAAAATAATATAATAGCGAACACCCCACCCCCAAGAAGATCGCAACCGCAACCGCCTCCAAACCCGCTACACAATATAGCACAGCATTACCAATTGTTGCAAAATGAATATTTGAGACAGAAGCAAGAAAAATATAATGCATCAAATAAAGGTATATTTGGTTCAAGAGGAAAGAAAAGATTCAACAGAACCATCGACATTAAGCAGTGTTTATGCTACAAAACAAGAATTAGCAGACACAGCAGGATCATTAGGTGGAGGTTATACAATTGAAGAAGTTGATGCTCTTATTTTAGCACAGAAAAATAAGATAGATGCCAATATTTTAGATACCAGTAAGGTCCGGCAGAGCCGGGGGGCGGAAGTTTCAAAGCAGTGAACAACTATAGTTTGGAGAACTGTCCTTGGCCCCTTGCTTCTCTCTCTCTCTCTTTTTCTCTCTTTGTCTCTTTCTCTCTTTCTCTTTCTCTTTCTCTTTCTGTTTCTCTGTCTCTCTCTCTCTCTCTCTTTTTCTTTCTTTTTTTTCTCTCTTTCTCTTTCTTTTTTTCTCTCTCTCTTTCTCTTTCTTTTTTTTTTCCCTTTCCAAAGCTCCCAACGAGCGCTTCAAGTTCAACTCTCCTCCCTCCCCCTCGAGAGCGCCTTTTCTTTGCGTCTGCCCAAGCCGTGCTGTAGTCTGGGCTAGAGCACGCGGCCCGAAACGCACGCGTGTCAAGCGCAAAAGCTAGGCTTTTCTCTTCGTCTGCTTCAGCGGTGCAGCAGTCCGCGCGAGCGCGCGGCCCGACGCGGCACGCGCCGACACGAACGCGCGGCCCGAAACGGCACGCGCGTCATCAAGCACGAAAGCTGGGCGAGGTCAAAGCCTCTTTTACTTTGGCAACCTTAGTCAACGGAGTCATTGCCATGGCGTCTTCCTGAAGACGCTTGATTTTAAGGCTGGGCTGGGAGTCCAAGGAAAGCTGCCACGCCCGACGGCGGGCAAACGGCTCGATATCTGCGTCCGCAGCCGGAAACTGGAAGATCACCTGCCAGTGACGCAAGGAAGGCTCGCCGTCCGTGTCGAACAGAACATGAGGCTTTGCAACCACCCGCAACAGCGTGTCAGGCCGCTGTCGCGCGATGGCCAAGCTGTCTCTGACGCTGACCACCCACGTGAGGTCCGCGCGAATATCTGGCTGCGTGGCGTCTGCGCACTCGAAGATGATTCGCACTCCGCGCCGAGACCGTTCCGAACCCGTTCCGCACCCGCCTCCGTACAGGCGTCGCAGCCGAGGTGGTTTGCGCACTGTCCGGAAGCCCAATTCACGCACAGCGCCAACGTTTTCTGCATCTTGCCATCCCCCAGCTCGCAGAGAGTGCTTGCGAAAGTGCTGCGCCTGCCACGAAATCTATACTTGACCTTGCGAAAGTGCTGCGCCTGTCACGAAATCTACACTTGACCTTGCGAAAGTGCTGCGCCTGCCACGCAATTCAAACCTTGCGAAACCTTCGCGCGGCCGTGCCAATGGTCCCGTCTCCGAGACCGTTCCGAACCCGTTCCGCACCCGTTCCTCCGTACAGGCGTCGCAGCCGAGGTGGTTTGCGCACGTCCGGAAGCCCAATTCACGCACAGCGCCAACGTTTTCTGCATCTTGCCATCCCCCAGCTCGCAGAGAGTGCTTGCGAAAGTGCTGCGCCTGCCACGAAATCGATACTTGACCTTGCGAAAGTGCTGCTGCGCTGCCACGAAATCTACACTTGACCTTGCGAAAGTGCTGCGCCTGCCACGCAATTCAAACCTTGCGAAACCTTCGCGCGGCCGTGCCAATGGGCCCGTCACCGAGACCGTTCCGAACCCGTTCCGCACCCGCCTCCGTACAGGCGTCGCAGCCGAGGTGGTTTGCGCACTGTCCGGAAGCCCAATTCACGCACAGCGCCAACGTTTTCTGCATCTTGCCATCCCCCAGATCGCAGAGAGTGCTTGCGAAAGTGCTGCGCCTGCCACGAAATCTATACTTGACCTTGCGAAAGTGCTGCGCCTGTCACGAATCTACACTTGACCTTGCGAAAGTGCTGCGCCTGCCACGCAATTCAAACCTTGCGAAACCTTCGCGCGGCCGTGCCAATGGTCCCGTCTCCGAGACCGTTCCGAACCCGTTCCGCACCCGCCTCCGTACAGGCGTCGCAGCCGAGGTGGTTTGCGCACTGTCCGGAAGCCCAATTCACGCACAGCGCCAACGTTTTCTGCATCTTGCCAGCCCCCAGCTCGCAGAGAGTGCTTGCGAAAGTGCTGCGCCTGCCACGAAATCGATACTTGACCTTGCGAAAGTGCTGCGCCTGCCACGAAATCTATACTTGACCTTGCGAAAGTGCTGCGCCTGTCACGCAATTCAAACCTTGCGAAACCTTCGCGCGGCCGTGCCAA
>CAUJNA010003210.1:0-82500 GCA_963377175.1 Effrenium voratum
CCTTGCAATGACTCCTTGCAATGACTCCTTGCAATGACTTTCATGATGATGATTCCTTGCAATGACACCTTGTAATGACTCTCATGAGAACAACTCAAGTGAACCCAGCGGAAGAACCCTTCGCCATGCTTTCGGGAAAAAACAAAAACGTTTTGGCTGCGCTTTCACCGCACGGGTTTGTCCGGGGTCCTGGCAGCGAGCGACTCGGAGGTCAATCATGATGATGATTCCTTGCAATGACACCTTGTAATGACTCTCATGAGAACAACTCAAGTGAACCCAGCGGAAGAACCCTTCGCCATGCTTTCGGGAAAAAACAAAAACGTTTTGGCTGCGCTTTCACCGCACGGGTTTGTCCGGGGTCCTGGCAGCGAGCGACTCGGAGGTCAAATGCTGCGAGTGCGGCTGTGCTTCCGTGACCTTTGTGTCTCGGCCGTATCTTCGTGAATGGACAACATACGCTTCGGACCCGTTGGAAAGGATGAAGCAATGTGAATTGGACAAACCACCAACTTGTGCAATTTGACAAGCACGAGTTTGTCCCTTCGATCAAATTCGGTTTGCGTGGAGAATTGGTTTGAATTTCTCCCAGGTTCCGTTTTGTTTTCCTTGCGGCATCAAGTGTGTCTGCGTTCGATCGGGTCTATGGAACAAGCCTTTTAGGTTGCCGCTTTTTTCTGAGCCAAGGGAATCCCAGTACGCCGGTCATTTTCACATGGAAACGCCATGCAGGCTTCGGCCGGAATCTGCCTCCAATTTCCCTTGGCAGGATCAACCATTGCTTCAAGGTCCTTCAAGAGGGCTCACAATGCTCACTGTTTGGGAGGGAAGTACTTGAATGGCGTGGGGGGTATTTCCTTGTGGCCACGGTTCTCGAAGCAATCCTGCAGCATGATTGAGGACCCTGCAATTGCTTCTGCGTGTAGATTCTTCGCACTCGTGTTGCACCCGGACTAGTGAACCGGGTGAAAGGGCAGCTGCTCCTCCGAAAACCAAAGGATACCACCAAAAAAGGACAACCTTCCAAGTGCTTGATCAAATTATCAAAATCATGGCTACTGGCTTTGAATCTGTGCCCCATTGTACCAGGATCCTGCAAAACCGCCGCCCGAACATGTCGTTCCTGCGCTTCGCATGTTGATCTCTGGGCAAGGCGGCAACCACCAGGCGCCCGGTTGGATCGTTGGATCCGAGGCCGCCACGGCCAAGTTGGGTCGAAGCACCAGATTGTACCTTCTCGGCATGGATCTAAATGCACAGCACATCGAACCTTTCGCAGCACTATGCATCTGGGGATTCTGTTTGCATGTTCGATCCCTTTCCGGGTGGTGCAGGGAACGCACAACCCTTAACAGGATTCCATTGTCCCATTTTGAGAAAGACCCAAGAGCGCAGACACCAGCCACTGATCCTTGCTCTTCTCAGGATCCATTCCTCTTTCTCTCCCTGCCTTTGCCAAATCAGCTGAAGCGCGGTCCCGGCCTGCTTGCGAGGTAGGCTTGGGTCAGACTTGGTTTGTCAGAAGGGAGGCTTGACTTCTTCAAAGAGGTGCTAAGCTTGTTTTCCCCGAATGTTTCTCTACCTTAGACAACACAGGCTGCACATGTTGATTGAATTTGTAGGATTGGTGCCTGACTGCATGAAATGGATTCGTCGAATTGATTGATTCAGCGTGAGCTCTTAGATTTGGCATGTCGTGCCAGGCGGAAGAAAGGTGCACATTGAGGCGAGGGAGACAGGTACAGAGAAAGGCGAGTGGTCTCCGGTAGCGTCCCTTGTGTTCTTGCCTTCCGTCTCGTTTAAGGCTTAGTGTACCACCAACAAATAGCGCATTTACCATGGCTAGTTTTCTTCAAGACCAACAGGGGAAAGCACCTCACCTCCTTGTGATGAGTCGTTTTCCCCATGGCATTGGGCCACGGATGTTCTACCTTTCACTTGCAGGGAATAGGGTGCGCGTGATGGTCAATAGACTAATCCTAGGCAGAA
Organism: Effrenium voratum; assembly: GCA_963377175.1. NCBI lineage: Eukaryota > Dinophyceae > Suessiales > Symbiodiniaceae > Effrenium > Effrenium voratum. Next base: position 1,990 of record CAUJNA010003210.1, read on the forward strand.
CTCAGAGAGGCTCCAGGTGTGAACTTGTGCATGGCGTGACTGACCTGTTCTTTCTTTGGATGAAATGCATCGGCACTCTGGCGTTGCTCGCGCCAATCTTGGCCCAGGATGCCCGCCTAAGTCAAGAATTTTGGGGAGGGGCATTCCATGTTTCTGGCGAACAGACTCAAAGCTTCAGGAAAGGAACTGGGAGGACACCCCAACCTCCCCCTCCGCATCTGGCGAGGAGGCGATCAAGGCCTTCTGCGACGAGGAAAGGTTGGAGGCGGAGAATTCTTGGGGCTGCCCCAGGCGAGGGGACGGGCGGGAGGGAGGCGGGGGTGGTCCCAAGGGGGGGGGCGCCTTATGCGCCCCTGCGGGTGAGTAGCAAGAAGCGGCCAGAAGCAGCTGAAAGACGCTGCTCAGGGTGCAGTATGAGAGGATGTTGCGGTTTCTGTTTGGGTGCGCGAGCCCGCCAAAAAGTGTGATTTGTGCATGAATCATTGACAAGTTGGCAAAACAGATAGCCAATGTTAAATCCGCAGTGAATTCGCTGTTCAACGCATTTATCCCATGCAAGACAGAGACGCAACAGAACTTACAGGTAGAACCCTGCAAAGCAGTGTGTTGCCGAGCAAGCGTGCTTGTAACCAGCAAACGAACGATAATCAAGGGCGCATAGGAGCCTGTTCAGTTGGCGCGCCCTTGGGAGTCTCTCATTTTTGTGCAACGTTTCCAGGATCTCTTGCCGGCTTCTCCGTCCAGCACTTGACGAAAATATCCATAGCGCATTATGCAAGCTTTGTCCCTGCCACCCGCATCTCATCATAGCCACATCAGAAACGTTTGCTGAACGGAAACAAACAAATTTCAGCCCAGCTTCGCATAGCATCCATCTGGAGACACTGTGTGTGGCGTGAAAGAGGACCGGAGCTCAGCACTGGCCAGATAGTCTCGCCAGCCCTCAGTGCTGCCCAGTGCCTTACGCGTTGATGCGTCGCCAGCTCCCAGGCTCACCTCATCCGCGTTTTTGTCCGTAGAGTTGTGGCCCGAGTGCAGCCTAAGGGATGCGGGTGGGCCTGAAGGCCCCCAAAGCCTGCAGGCTTCAGGAGGACGACAGCGCAGCTGGGTGAAGCTTGATACAGGTAACAAGAACATGTTGTAGATATGTTACGCACTGGGCACGGAGATGTTGGATCCTCAAGTTGCAAATGCAGTTGGCCAAGTCAACAAGTCAATCAAGCATCTACTACAGGCCCCTTTACTGACTGTTTTTGGAGCGATGCTTCGGGGGTAAATACGCCAAAATAACAGCAATGAAACAACACCACGCACCATAAGGCGGAGAGCCAAAGGGCAGTAAAACGGATGGGTGCAACTCAAGGGACTGGAGTCTCGCTGTGACTCCCAGGCTGGACTCCAGCTTACACGGTGTTTGATGAATGGTGCCAGCAGGAGACCGAAGAATTCGAATGGCGACTTCGGAGGAATCCGAAGCATCGTGCACTCGGGAAAGAATAGAGAAAAAAACAATTTCCTGAGGGCCAGTGTTTGAGGCTATCGAGAGCTCAGCGCTTTGACCGGAGTTGCAGTTGGTCAACTTGTAAACTCAAGAACGAAAAGGGAAGCCTTTGCAGGAATTGCCCTTGCTGCCGAGCTTGTCTTTGCCTTTGCCTACACCCTAAACCGTACTTCAGACTCTAAATAGTTCGAAACCCTTGAAAGCCCAAAAAAAATCTTAAGCCCTACAGCCCAAACAGAATCAGACCCTCAAATCCTAAACCTAAAGACTAAAGGCCCAAGCCTAAAATCCCCTGGACCTCAACACCAAAACCCTAAACCTAAAACCGAATCCGCCCCAAACCCAAACCCCAAAGCTCCCAACACCTACAATTGAACCCTAAAGACCCGAACCCCCTTAAGCCGGATCCACCATGTTTTGACAAGAAGTCACCAAACCACCAGACGTGCATCCATGCTGCAGCTGGTCTGTGTCATCTACCTACAAGAGGTTGTCAGGACGAATGGGGTGTAGGCGTGTTTCTGGTGGCCAGCTCTAGACTTGCGTAGCTTGCAATAGCCAGTACACAGCTGGTCTTGAAAGCGAATCAGGATCAGCTTTACTTGCCTGAAGAAGAGGAGTATGCGATCAATGGCTAGGTAAGCTTCTTGCTACCGCCCAAGTTTCGAGATGCCTACGTACATATCTACAAACCTACCTACGTGTATGTACATGGGCACATTCCTTCAAGCATTGCAAGCTCAAGGCACACACACACACACCTGCTAGATGCATGAATATTTACCACGCAGAACACATTTTGAATGAAGCGATTTTCTGCGAGCTGCGTGCGAATCCGCCGGCTCACTTGCCTTCAGATGCGATCGCCGGGTGAGCGCCTCCAAGCGCTTGTCACTCTGGCCCGGGGGCCTGTGCCACGCTGTGATGCAATGAAATGAGGTGCTTGTGGCTGTGTCTCCACATCATTGTCGACGCCAACTTGTGTGTTGGAAGAAGTTAGAGGGGAACCAACCTTAGGGCTTACTCAGTCTGATCATATTGGACACCTTCCACTGGTTATAGTCAAAGTACTTCCGTTTGTGCGTCACTTCCGGTGTTCAGTGTGCGTTTGTGTATGTTTGTGTATGTGCGTGTACGCGCGTGTTCCTGTGTATGTGTGCGTAATACATATTAACTGCCTTTGATTACAGCCGATTACAGCAAAGGCCGGGCAGACACATATTTGGGGCAACATGCTGAATTAGGTGCAGAACGAGATAGGAACACACGCAAAGCGAGGTAGGGCCATGACAAGGCGGTGCTTGAGATCACAAAACGGCGTTGGGAACGAGATCAACAAGTCCAAACGGGTGCAGGGTTGGCGAGTGAGGTTGGAACACCCGACCATGTAGCAATAACTGCAGTAGCTCATGTGAGACGTCATGTAAGAAATATACACACGAGTGCCTGGTTGTGAGGCTGGCTTTGTGACAAGATGCATGTTGCTTGGCAAAACCCGCATTGTTGACGCAAGCGCGAGTGGCTGTCAAACTTGTCATCATTATCTTGCAATACCCAAGTGGCCCATGGGTTTGTATCACAACATGAAGCGACATTCCCGCCAAACACTCACTCACTTGTCACCTTTGCTGGTGGTTGACCGTGTTGTCGCATCGCCGAACATCGCAGCCATTTGCCATGGACACATATTTGCATTCATGTGGGCATGTGATTTGAGTTGCAAGTGATTTGATTTGTATTTGTTGGATTTGATTTTCCATCTGTGTGGTTTCAATCATGCAGCAGGCATGCATTCTGCTCAAAGAACACCGCATGCTTCAGCCATAGCGGAAGACCAACCAGGCACGCTTAGCCAGCGTTGCACCAAGAACAATCACTCGCCAGAGCACAATTCCAATGTGTTCAATACTGCATCGTAGGCTTAAATTTTGCCTTCCCGCAGCATCATGACTTGCATTTGCCTTGGTTTTACAAGATACCGGTTCCTGTAGGGCGCTGAAGTACATAGATATATACACATGTCAGTTATCGTCTGCTGGTCTTGCTTAGCTGGCAGAATGCACACCACGCTTTCCCCAAGTGTGTACACGCTGCCAACGCACGCCGCGTCGTATCGGGCTCGCCATGTGGCTCGGAAGTGCAGCTCTCAGAGACTTCCCCCCACCCCACCCGCGCTTGCGTGAACCGCAGAGGGCTCCTCATGCTTTCCTTTTGGAATCACATATCACCTTTGCACCGATGGAGTTCCCCACTCTTGACCCTTGACCCATCCAGGCTAGTTCAACGCCAAACGCCATTGTTGCTGCACTGAATGCAATGAAGGAGGAAGCTGCTAAAGCTTGACCAAGGCGTGTGTGGTTGACATCTCTTATCACAAGTTGAACAAGTGACCACCTGAGTGGCCACGTTTGTGACCTTTGTGTGATGACCAAGGCGCCGTCGGCATCGCGTTGAGATATGCCTTGTACTTTGCCTTTGCCTCAGCACATTCCTGAGAGAGGAAAGCCTTGCAAATCATTGCCGTTTAAGGATTAGTCGCCAATCGCTGCCCGAGCACTGGAACTTTGGATTAGGGTTTAGTTTGTGTGAGACGCACCCATGTCAAATGCAGCATTTTGGCTCACGCGCATCAAGTGCATTTTCAAGCCCCTTGTACCTGGAAAGACATGGCGTTGGCTTTGCTAGCTTTGGCGGCCGTGCCGGCTGCGGCCTATGAGTTCGTCGGTGGAGCGACTTCCGGAGCCGAGGTGAGCTACAGTCCAAACCCGGGTTCGTTTCAAAGTGAGGGGGCATCAACATGTTGAATTTGAAAATTGCCTTTGCCAACCAAAATGCGGTTCCCTTAAAGCAGAACCCCCATGGTGAGTGAAGGATAGGGGACAGTTTGCCTTCAAAAAGGTGCGGGAAGCTGTGAGGCCTTCTGCATCCTTTTTTTCTTTTTCTTTTTTTTTATCCCTTTGAGTAGAGCCCTTTTGTTTTTGACAGGTGGCGAGCGGGGGCAAGATGACCATGGGCGGCAAGGTGGGCGGATACGCGTCGCTGCTCCAGGCCAGCAACCCTTCCTTAGGACCGGGAGTCCCCATTTTGGATGACTGAGACCCGTTCCCAGTTACAAAGGAAAACTAGTTTTGCTGTTGGCAGTTGGTTGCTTTCCCCCAGTAAAAGCACGACGGACCCGTGAAAGCTGAAAGTAAGGAACGCAACAGAAGCAGCAGTATCTCGCTTTCAACGTCAGACAGTTTTACTTGGTTACTTTCCCCCATCACTTTGCACAAGTCATTCTGCGCACTTTGCTATCTGTTTTCCTAACCTTTTCACGTGCTAGCTCATTTAGTTCCAGTGCTACGGAAAGTTCTCGTACCGGAGTTCAGGATGCATGGAGCAAGAACAAGTCCAAAACCAATTCCCCAAAACCGACTTGTTCCTATTTGGAACGGCATGCGCGCGCTCCGCAATCCACATGAAAGCTCGTGAGCACCAGTTTTTTTGGGGAAAGCGCATGGTATGTACACGTTGTTTTGTTTTTGGAACATTATGTATTATATATACAATTGTTTCCTTATTTATGCAACAAGTGCAGAAACATACTTCAATCAAGCAACGACCTCTGACATCTGGGTTTTGCATTTTCGCATTTGTTTTGCCTGTGCAGGTTTTGGAGCTTTCAGGTTTGGATGTTTTGCATTTTTTAGAACCCAAAGCTCCAAATCTTGCACAAACAAATGCAACAATCCAGAGCTAAAAGCTCTGAAAGCTGCACAGGCTCAAACAAATACAATAAACATATAAACACCTAGACCAATCAAGCCCCGACCTCCGACATCTATGTTTTGCATTTTTGCATTTGTTGAGCCTGTGCAGGTTTTGGAGCTTTCAGGTTGGATTTGCTGCATTCTGTTGAGCGTGCATGTTTTGAGGATGCAACCATCAAGAACCACAAAACACTGTTTCCCTTGCACACACTGCAAAAAACAGTGTTTTCAACACTGTCAAAGTTGCATCCGAAAAACGCTTGTCGTTTTTGTGTTTGTTGCTTTCTTGAGTCTTGTTTTGCATAAGGCAAACAAAGAACATCTGGCGCAATATAAACAGTCTGACAAAACACTGTAAAATACAGTGCTTTCTGTAAACTACAGTGCTTTCTGCAATCATTTGCAAGCCAAGCGACACTGAACATCTGCAAATAGATTTGTTTTGTGCAAGAAGTAGAGGGCCTTGGGATGGGGGTGACCACACATATATATATATATATGTATATATATATATTTATATCCTGTTTGGTCGTCTATTAACGGGGCAAATTCCAGGATCATACTTGTACCTGTTTGTTACTTTTCCCGAAATAATAGCGAAGGGTTTTGTGATAAACCCGCCCGAGAGATTTCACAGAGGAGTAGCACCAACAGATCGTCCAAGAGATTGCGCCCAAGAGATTGCGCCCAAGAGATTGCGCCGGGAAACTCCACCCGAGATTGTCCAAGAGATTGCACAGAGAGATGTTACCAAGAGATCGAGATATCTCCCAAGAGATTGGGCCGAGACATGTTCACTCAGAGACCGCCTGAGAGACTGCACAGAGAAATGTCAAGGAGAGATCGCTCCGAGAGATCGCATTTGAGATTACACCGAGAGATGTCAAGGACGGATGTCATGGAGAGATTGCCCAGAGAGATCCCGCGTGAGATTGCGCTTGAAGACTTGTGCCAAAAGAGTCGCGTGTGCACCTTAGCCCGAAGACTTGAAACTTCGACCCTCTCACAGATAAGGCTCTCGTCGACCTTCAAAAGCAGCGCCTTTTACACAACTTGTGGGGCTTTTGCCACACTTTAGCATTCCCGCACCACCCTGTTTGACCTTCAAACAGTTTGGACTTTTGCGACCTTGCGTACTTCTCCCACAACCCTTTGCGGGGATCGGGCGGGCCTTCGCCTCTGCTCGCGGTTCCCGCGCCGGCAAACTTGTAGAGAACGTGCGCAGAGAACTTACGAAGAGAAGCTTGCATCAATAACTTGCACAGACGAACTTGCATAGAGAAACCTGCGCCGCGAACTTGCGTAGAGAACTTGCGTAGGTAAAATTTCAATGGCAATCTTTCGCAGAGAAACTTGCTACACAAATGCGGCAAGAACTTGTGCCGGTGTGCAAAGAGAGTGAGCACAAACTCACTTGCGCAGAAACACTGTGAGCCTTGTGCATCTTGCGAAGGAAGACGTTTAAGGGAACTTGCGCAGGGGTAACTTGCACAGAGGGCACGGAGGAAGCCTCACCACAATGCCGCGTCGCGTCTTGGCGCGCGTGCTCTTGGTTTGGACGCACCAGTTGTTTGTCTAGCGGTTGAAAGAGCATCTTTTGCCCATCAAATAAGTCTTCTTTTGGCGGGCGACGATTGAAAGGCCTTTGAGTAACCTTGTAGGAGAGCTTTCCCTGGTCCTGGAGTGCTGCGGAGGCGCGACCTCCTTGGCCAGTGAAGCCGCGAACGACGTCAATGTCAACACGTTCGGCTCGGGTGCTAAAAAGGGGCTTCTGGAGAAGTACACCGAAAAGAACACGTGCACCAAGGCAAGTGAAGATGCCGTGGCCAACGACCAGTGCAATTACGCTTACTCTTTCCACAACAAGGATTGGATGGAAGCGGCCTACTCTGCCTTCTGCGTGCCCAGCGACGTTTGCTCCGTTGACGTAGTGGGCATGACCAAAGGCACTAAGATCGGCTACAGCGTGGTGGAGCAAATCCTGAACAACAATGCTGGCGACCTCATGTTCGCCGGCTACGGAAAGATCGGCTCCTGCCTGGGCGGCATGAATGATGTGAACCTTGGCGCGACTTCCAAGTTTGTCAAGGAGGTCCCGAAATTCGTGGAGCTGGTTCCCGGAGTCAAGATCCCCACCGGCAAGAAAACGCAGGGTTTTGTCTTCGAGGGCATGAAGGAGCAGGGCGTGGTGGAGATGCTTGGAACTTGTGAACCCACGTCCGAGAATGGCATGCTCTACGTTTACAAGAACAAGTTCTGGAACGAGGCAAAGGGCCTGGTGGACATTGACAGTTATTTGAAGATCAAGGATGATGAAGCAAAGCAGGCGCTGATCAAAGAGCAGACGGAGAAAGCCAAAGACAAGGCGGAGGAGTCAGCGAAGTCTGCGGCGAAGTCTGCAGTGAAGCCTGCCGCAGCGAAGCCTGCGGCGGCTGATGCTGCGACCGAGCCTGCAACGGAGCCGGCTGAGGCCAAGGTGACTTTGGACCCCATGGAAAAACTTGAAGAGATCTCAGAGGCTGCGTCTAAGGCCAAGGACGCGGCCAAGGATGCAGAGGAGGCGCAGGCAGACCCAGCGGCTGCTGCCGCAGAGGTGCTGGGAACTGCCCTTGACAAAGCTGAGGACTCCAAGGCAGCAGACGTGAAGGAGGCAGCTGAGAAGGTTGCTGCGGCCTTGCCGGCGACTACGGAGGAGGCCGCAGCAGCGGCCAAGGCGGCTGCGGACAAGCTTGCGGCAGACACTCAAGCTGCTGCAGACAAGCTGGCTGCGCAGACCAAGGCTGCCCAGGAGGCCGCTGCTGCAGCCGCCAAGGAGGTTGCTGACAAGTTGGCTGCACAGACCAAGGCAGCACAGGAGGCCGCGGAGGAGAGCGCAGATGCTGTCAAGCAGGCCACAGAGGAGCAGGCAGCTGCAGTGAAGAAGGCAGCAGAGACGCATGCAGCAGCCATCCAGAAGGCTGCAGAGGACAGCTCGGCTGCCCTTCAGGATGCCACCCAGGATGTGGGCGAGCAGGCAACTGCCGTCTTGCAGGCCGCAACAGATGCCGCCAAGGATGCCACTGAGCAGGCCACTGCTGCAGAGAGCGTTGATGCCCGCCGCCTGAGCGCCATGCTGATTTGATCTCCTCAGGAGCCAAATCAAGAACATCCTTTTCTGGCTGTCATTGGACGAAATGTTGCCATGGCAGCCACATACTTGATGGACTTGGGCTGTTGTCGGCAAAAGCAGCCACATGCTTTGACAACAAATGCTGTTGCCGGCGAACAAAAAATAGCAGATCGCCTTTGGGTGCATTGTGTGTGAGAGCTGAGCCTACATTCAGTCTTGAACTCCAAAGGCAATCTCCTTCAATTTGGGGAGGGCCGTGTGGGCGTGCGGGCGGGGGTTTATGCTGCTTTGCCGAGAGGAAGGCCGCAGGCCATTCTGGTTGGCATGCGCACAAATTGGCTGGTGTACCTTTGTTTTCTCAAACTTACTCCACAACCCCAACAGGTGCCATACCCGGACTTGTTCGCTTGTGCGCTTCAACGCGCTCAGGCACGTGCGCCAGAGATGCTGGAGGAGCATTTGGAGCTGAACAGCCCAGTGACCTCGCACGTGAGGCTCACACATCCCGCTCGCGGGAGGGTGGCTCGATTTGTTCGACCGCGCTGCTCAGCTGCTCAGGGGTCCCTCAGTTTCGTGGGCTTGTTTGGCCCTTCAAAAGTGCCTTTTTGAACTGGAACCGCCAGTAGAGTAGTAGAGTGCAACTTTGAAGCGGACCTCCAGCGACACCTGTGTTTTTGGGCACATGTCTGGCCCCATTAAGCCTGTGGGAATCCTCTTGGATGCCCTTGCTCCAACAACTCTACTTTGGCGCTCTGACTTGATTGCTGTGAGATCCGAGGGGTCTGGTTTGACTGGACCCCTGGGGGTTGCTGACCCCTTGGTGCAACCTGACGCTTCATGCCAAAGAACTCGCCTCTTGTGCCGTGGCCCTCAACCGAGTGTGCTGGAACCTCTTGTTGCACCCCACCCCAACGCACCTGGCACCAGCAATCATCGACGCTCCAGTTCACGGCCAGACGGAAACCAGGATTGATTGGTCACGCTTTTTGTTCTCAATGAGTAAAGGGGCAGGAGTTGCCATTCTAGACAATCGGCTTCCTTCGCTCGAAAAAGAGCCGACCTTGCTCTTGACTGAACACGGGTAGGTCATTGACTATGACGCAACTCAACTAGGACCAAGGCATTGCCACAATCACTGGGTGTTTGAGTGCAAACTCGTGCTTATTGCTTGATATGTTTTTGGGGCTGTTTCAAAGGAGCTAAAAGCCAGCTAGGCAAGAAGGAAGCCAAAGGAACAACACCTCAACAGCCATCTTGTTGATCTACCCCTCTTTGGCCAGGCTCAAAGAAGGCCTTTTCTACCTCAGCAACGGCATCTCGCCCTATGCGGGCGACACCTGTGGGGGCCTCAGACAGTCGCCGTAGCTTTCACTGACACAGCGAACAGGGGTTCCCTCAGACGGACATGCCAAAGTACAATGGCTAACTAAATGAATGTGTGTGTGTGTGCGTATGAATAGCAGCATATACATATAATGTGAATATATACAGTGTATATATATATATTATGTATGTATAGAATATACACGTATGTATATACTATCATGCACGCAAACACAGACAGACAGACAGACAGACAGACAGACAGACAGACAGACAGACAGACAGACAGACAGACAGACAGACAGACAGACAGACAGACAGACAGACAGACAGACAGACAGACAGACAGACAGACAGACAGACAGACAGACAGACAGACAGACAGACAGACAGACAGACAGACAGACAGACACAGACAGACAGACAGACAGACAGACAGACAGACAGACAGACAGACAGACAGACAGACAGACAGACAGACAGACAGACAGACAGACAGACAGACAGACAGACAGACAGACAGACAGACAGACAGACAGACAGACACACACACACACACACACACACACACTCACAAACACACACACACACGCACACGCACAAGCACACGCACACGCACACCCACACACACACACACACCCACCCACCCACCCACGCACGCACGCACGCACGCATGCACGCACACACGCACGCATGCACGCACGCACGCACGTACGCACATGCATACACCCATACACACATACACGCATACATACATACATGCACACATTCATGCATGCATGCATGCATGCATGCATGCATGCATACATAGATACATACATACATACATACATACATACATACATACATACATACATACACGCACAGATACATACATACATACATACATACATACATACATACATACATACATACATACATACATACATACATACATACGCACATACCTACCTACCTACATACAAAATATTCATACATACATACATGCATGCATGCATACATACGTACATGCATGCACACACACAGACGCACATACAGTACTACATACATACGTACATACATACATACATACATACATACATACATATATACATACACACACATACATACATACACACACATACATACATACATACATACATACATACATACATACATACATACATACATACATACATACAGACACACACACATACATACACACATACATACATACATACATGCATACATACATACATACATACAGCACACATACATACATACACACACACACACACGCACACACACACACATACATACATACATACATACATACATACATACATACATACATACACACATACATGCATGCATGCATGCATGCATGCATGCATACATACATACATGCATGCACACACACACACACACACGCACATACAGTACTACATACATACGTACATACATACAGGCAGGCAGACAGACAGACATACGTACATACGTACCTACGTAAGTACGTAAGTAAGTATGTACACGTACACAGACACACACACACACATGCACGCACGCACTCACGCACGCATACACACACACACACACGCACCCGCACGTGCGTACATATACACATATGCACAACAGCTGCACACCTACACACATACAGGCAGACACGCACACACATGCACATTTACACACATCCACATGCATGCATGCAAACATGGCATACATGTATGCATACATGTATACATACATAGATACATGGATACGCAGATACATAGGTACGTAGATGCGTACATACATACATACATACATACATACATACGTACGTACATACATACATACACACATACATACAGATACATATATACGTCGATAAAACAACACCATCCACACATCAACACATACACATATGCGCATACACAAACAGAGAGACAGACATACACACATACGCACGCATACACATAGACACGCTTACACATACACACATTCACTCATGCACACATGCACATATACACACATACAGACATGCCACATACACACATACACAGATACACACATACATACATGCATGCACGGCCGGCAATGACCAGCTAGCGGATTTCCAGGTCAAGTCAAGTTGTAGTCAAGGCTAAGCTTTCCCGCTGGCCAAGGGCTGCTTCAATTGATCGATAGAGTAAACATGCGGGGTCTTGTTGTGATTTGAGGGCCGGGACGGACGCACAGCTTTTTTTGCACCATTTGCATGTTTGTCGTTTTCATGAATTGAGCCACTGCCCATGGATGGCGCTTTCACCTTGCGTAAAGTATAGTATAGCCTCACAAAGGATAGTCCACCAAATGATAGCAGCTGGTCGTTGTCAGATGTATCCATTTGTTATGACTCTATGATGCAACAGGAGGGCGGAACGGCGGGATGTCGAGGTGGGGTGGAGGGGAGCTAGTGAGGCCATCAGCCTCCCCTGGTGCTGCTCTTCTTGCAGCAGCTGGACCAGGCTCGCTGGCGGGATGGGACATGCAGATGTTCAATGAGGCTCACAGTGTATATATATATACACATACATATAAATGTAAATATATATATATATATATTGCATTTATCAACAGACATGCACATACGCATGGGGATGCATGAATGTAAAATTCCATACTTAAAGGTATGCACGCATACACATATGTATACATAGTATACATACATCTATGCATAATGCGCGTACATTCAGAAGACCACGTGCTTTGGGAATCCAGTCCATTCAGTCGGCGGCCAGGTGGGGCCATTGGCGCACTTCAGCTTCTTGGTGCTGGTGGACCTGGCGCGCCAAACCGGAAACCGGTGGGGGAGCTGGGTCCAAGTGAGTAGTGACAGAGAATATGGATGTCCCGTTTTTCGGTTTGTCAGGTTGCTTGAAAGCAGTTGCATTTCTTCTGGTTTTAGTGTGGGCTTTATTTTCACCGTGCAGCTGTTGTTTCAGCCACTGCTGAGAGGTCAACTGGTTTAGGTTTACCTTTTGGTAGAGATCTCACGAACAGGCCATGAGAGTGGCCTGGTTGGTGAAGTATTGCGAGTCACTATTTTTTTAAGTTTGGAGACTGGCGCATCAACATCCTTGGCTGACAAACCTTCAACTTTGGATTGCACAGCACGGTTATTCTCTCCTCCCATGCTGTTCGAACTGACTGGTTCCACTGCTGACAGCGGAACACAGCCTTGATTTGAAGTGTTTGTCTTTAATTCTGCAGTCACTGCAGTGGCCATCGCCGGCACTGCAGTCTTAAGCCGCAATGCGAAGGATGCGGCCTTTGTGTTTTGATTGGTGGCATCTGGTGTTTTTCTGCCTTTTCGTGTCGAGTTTGTCTATCGCAGGATGCAAACCAAGCCTCAAGCTTTCCGTATTGCGGCATTCAGGCAATAGGAATGCACCCAAAGAGAGTACAACAAGTGCTCTTTCTCAGTAGGACAGTGATTGAATAGCGCCACCCACATCCCAGCATTTTCTACGTTCCATTTATGGCAAGGCCCAACGGATGAGTAAAAAACCTGGCTGGGCAAGTCCCAAATGCAAAACTGGAGTCCCAGGGCTGCGCTCTTGCTGCTTTAGCATCAACTCATTTGATTGGGGGTTCAGTTATAAAGACCCATTTGGGAAGCCCCAGTTTTTGTCTGGGGTGAACCTGTTTTGCACTCCATTCATTTTGCAACCAATTGGAGTGCTTCCCACTTTGAGCCACAACTGTCAACTGTGTGTGACTTCTCTTGGGGATCTCAAAAGAATCTTAATGAAAATCCGATAGCGGCAAACCCAAATGTCTACGTATGTTGTTTTGAGGTAAGACCTCAAACATATGTGTTTGGACATAACGCCCCATGTATTTCTGGCCTTTAAAGTGGTTGCAAACCAGTTTGTAGTTTGAAAGTTTGAGATTTCAATCATCAAGAGTTGGAGGATTGTAATTTGTCATGTTCCCAGGCCCTCAAAATGCCGCTACCCAAATGCCGGCCTAACAACAACCTTCCATACACTTGTGCCCGGGTTATTCCCTGGATGTTTGAAGCCCCAGCTTGATCCCACGCATTTCTCAACGCCTAGATGTCCAGATTTGCTCCCCCACGCTTCGTTTGGGAGCGAGAGTCTAAGAAGCTTGCTTCACCTCGATGTTCTTCCCCGAGGCGCTCCACTTCTCGCGCCGCGCAGCCTCGCGTTGCGGGCGGGTCGCGACCGTCGCGAGGCCACGGCCCTGCTGCTGCGTCAGCTGGCGGTGAAGTACCGCAGCGCCTTCCAGGCGGCGCCGGGCTGGGCGGCGGCGCCGGGGGGCCCAGAGGGCGGTTTGGGACGGGGGGAGGGGGGAAGTGACCAAACTTTTGGCGACTTGTTCATGATGTTGGGGAGGGTGTAGCCTCGCCCATGCAGTTTTATTCGAGACACTCTCATGTGGTGAAATTGCAGTTCATTGAAGATATGTGTTCTCTTTCAACAATCATGGCGGTGGACCAGTGACCATTCATGAGGGTGGAAGTCTTCCAACACTATCTTTGGTTGGTCGTCCCAGTGACGGCAGAAACAGGTGACCTGTTGGGGGTGTGGACCATTTTTAGCAGGGAAGCTACGCAACAGAAAGGCAGACAACCCTTGCCGGCGCCCAGGTCCATCCCTTTGGTGGCCAGTCAAGAGAAGGTCCCATCGCTTCTGGTGGCGGAGGGAATCGAGGACGGGGCTACAGACCAATGGAACCCTTCTGTGAAATGGTCAAGTCATGCGGAGGGTCTTGGTATTGCAAATGGGATTTTCTGCAACCATGGGCCAAAGGGGTTCCCCAAACGGACAAGCAATGGACCAAACACCGGCCCGCCAGTATGCCGAACGCCGCCCACTAAATCCCTCCTCCCGGTATGTACCGGTATGGAGTAAACACATAGTCATAGTCTATTTTGCACCAACTTCAGATTAGTTTTCGGGTGGGCTTCAAAATGGCTTCACCTTAAGAAGGGGATCCTGCAGGGAATCCAGTGGAAACCAGCTATCCAGCTTTACCTCAAATTTCCCATTTGGCACCAACAGTGCTGTTTGGACTTCACCTGTGCAAATTGCTCTATGTGATGCAGGTTTCCAATCATGGTCAGAGGATACATGTACAGGTCCCGATGCCCTGGTTAATACAACAAGAGGGGAATCTGCGGTTCAAGAGCCAAGACAGCAGGCCCGAGACTTTGTGAAACTCTCTGAGGGAGCTGGGCATATCTTTGAGTACCCTGTTGTGTCAAAGGGAAAGCGCGCCCCGTTTGGGGGGCCCCTGTCTTGTGAGACAACCCCTAGACCTCCGGAACTTTGCCTTGGTCAAGGCCCCACCTAGCCTGCGGACAGGGTTGCGCCTTCGCAGGACGTGCTGAGCCCCGCCTTTGTGGGCCCTGACCTTGGTGACACCTCAGAGTTGGCTCCTCCATGGTCAAAATGGCTATGTTTTGAAGGGCCTCGCACATGGTCGGTGGAATGTGGACATAAATCCGACAATCATTTCCACCAAAGAGTCCCTATGCCAATTCCTAGCCACGTGTTCACTTCGGAGGTTTGTTGTGGACTGATCCGCAAACAGTGAAATGGAGTCAATTTGGTTCGCCGTCTTAAACCAGTTGGTGTGGGGGCCACCATCATTTAGACGTTTCAACCATACACGCGTTAGTCAAAATGAGAAGCTTATGTTTGCATTCCAAAGCCAATCTTGTCACCATGAACATGGCTCCAGCTGCTGATGATGTACTGCTGATGATGTATTTCCGTGGTTTCGATTGAGAGGCCCCTGGGCACTTAAGATCGCGCAGGCACACCAAACCCTCACACCCAGTGAGGCTAAGCCCCTGGAGCCCCAGAGACACGACTTGTGACAGGCCTCTTCTACTTGCTGAACCCACTGACGGTTGCCAGCTGCAGCGGGCCCAGATTCGGGCACGTGGACTTCGGGGCGAGCTGACCCTTTTTCAAATTGTGCGCGGCGGAGCTGGGACCCGGACACTTTCGGAGTTTCTTGAGGAGACACTTCCATACAGAGAATAAACCTCACCGGGGCAAGCTCCAGCTGGCAACATTTGAGGCGCTGCGCTGTCGCTACAGAACCTGCAGCACCTGGCCTTCTTGACGGCCGCTGCGTCTGCCGCGGCTCTTCGGCGGCATTTGTTTTTTTGCTTTTGTTTGCTGCCTGCGTTTTGCTCCCCTCTAGGCTCCAGTTTGACTAACCCCTGTTGCTGCTGCACGCTCGTGCGCACATCGACACCCCAGTCACAGGAACCTGGCGGTAGGCGACGTACGCACCGGGGTACATTGCTTGCACCACGAGTGGTTCAGCACTTGGCTTTTTGGTTAGACTTTGGACCTCCAACCCCAACTCCCAAGCTTCTCATGGACAATGGCTATGGCTATTTTCCCATAAAGAACAGCTTGTTCAGTAGAGACTCGTGCCAAGGCAGGCAAGGGCGGCCTGTCGGCCCTGGGGGTGGCGCTGTCCCTGTATGCCGCGCCCTCAGATTTCGCCGAATCCGGCTCGAAGCCAAATGCTACGGAGAATGTTCCCCGCTTTTTTGTACAAAAGGGCCCCTGAAAATGGTTGATTTGCTTCTCTTTATCAAAAGGCATCATTCCGCCACAGGGCTTCCCAAAGTTCAGGGTGCTGCATGATGGGACCAACGTGCCCCTGTCAGCTTGAAGCAGGCATCAAGAAACAGAGCTCGTCCTTTCTCCTCAAGAAAAGGAAACAAGTGCACAGGCATTTGTTTGGGGACAGTGGCTGGCGTTTATTTTAAAAGTTGAGTCCTGGGTGAAGTTGCGGGTCATGAACAGTAGCTGATAATTCCAGGGGCAGCTAATTGTCGCGTGTTCAAAGGGGAAAAACACTGTCCAAGGCTCGCGTGTCGATGCTGGGATCTGCCTTATTTTGCTTTGTGTTTGTGGCTGGTCAACCCTGCCGTTGGGATGTAGTTGACATCATTCATGTTTGGCGTGATGTATGGAAAAGAGCGACGACTTGTCAGTCTGACCGCAAACAGGCAGCCTTGTGCTTCGTTGTTGGTTTTCTCATATTGCTCCTGGGCAAACTGTCAGCGAACCCCCAAAGCATGCATGCACAGAGAAGCCTCCTATGTAGGAGCACGGAGTTGGGTCCATGTGAATTCTCACAGTGATTGTTCGCTTGCTGCGTGCAAACTAGAGACAATGTGGTTAACGCAGTGACAACGGTCAAGCCTCTAAGGGTGCAAGGACTCAGTCTGCGAATCGTGGTCTCGGTTGCTTGAATATTTTGAAGTGCTTTCCGGAAGCACATCAAGAAGCATGTAACATGTTTCACAGTATACGGGGTGTGGTTTTCAGAGGGTACCCTTTTCAGAGGGCTTAAAGGGGCACCAAAAGGAAAACAATGTTTGGGTCCCCCAATTTTGGCACATACCCATTTACCAAATACTTGAACAAAACATGGTATCACGTTAGCGAAGTGTTGTTGTTTTGTTCCGCAACACGTCGCCGTTCACAACTACTCAAAAGCCACATGCCTTTGTCAGGCGGAACACTTTGTTCGTTGGTTTTGAACGGACACCTGAAAGACACAAAATGATTTAGGGAGCCCTACTGTAGTTTTGAGGCATTGATTCACTGTGGATGGACAAATCCTGCACCAGTTGGGATGACTGAATGCCCATGCATACTGGGATAAGCCACCTAGCAACTTGTGTGAAGTGGACTTTGCTCAGAGTAAGACCAAGGCAACCACTTGCTCAACATCACCTGAAGCCGTGCCCCTGAGGTGTGTCCCTTCACCTCAGTGCTGCTACTTCTTCCCTGTGCTGCCCTGACCTACCAGCGCCCCTGGCAAATCTTGCGAGGGCTTTGAGGAATGGGTTAGTTTGGATACGTGTAAAGGTCATAAGTCGCACTGACACACGCACATCAAGGTTTCATAGGTGTGGCTTTGAAATACGCCGTGGAACCCGGCGTGGTTCTCGATCCATTTGTTTTGCCCTCTACTGACCCTCAAAGGGTGCCAACTCAAAAAAAAACATGACCTGCTTTTCAGGATCGTACTGCCGAACTGTAGTTCGGTCCAACTGGGTCAGGCATCATGATAGTGTCTCCTAGGTTGTATGTTCATCTGCCAGTGAGACAAAAGCTTCCTTGGATCCGCTTCCCGGACAACCAAGCTGGTTGCTGGGAGTCGCCACCAGTGACTCCAGACAAAAGATAGAACGCCTGAATGCTTGCTTCCATCAACCTATGTTCGGATTTGGGCACTTTTGGTGGCTGGTTTCCCATGATTGAGCAACAGTACATGAAGCATCGACACATTGACTAGGTCGTCATACCAGAGGTCATGGCGCCTTTGAAAGGTTGGCCGACCAGAGAAGAGACATCGCCACCGGTTTGCGAAGCAACACCTTTTGGGGCCTTTGAGCCGTTTAAATTTCGCCTCTCGCCGCTTGGATATGATATATGATATAGATATCTTCTTGATTTCCTTCTGTTGCCTCCTGGCACAGAGCAACCCTTCGTTGGTTTTTTGGATTGTGGTTTGTGTTTGAAGTTCTTCTTTCTGCTTAAGCCAAGTGGCAAAGCCATGTACAAATATAGCCAGTATGGGTATGTCTTTATAGACGATACCCTTTTTGCGGCTGCTTTAAGGGGAAACCACAGGCAAGCAGGCAAGCAGCCCGTTTTGGGAGTTCAATAAAACAGACAATCCCATATGGAGCTCCAAAACAGCTGTGCCTTGCCTGTGGCAAGCCTTAAGCCCCTCCAAACAATGGCAGCGGGAAATCGGGTTTTAGGTCCAGGTTCGGAGATATCAAGGCAGCCCCCGTTGAAGTGATGAAGTAGTCTGGTCCAATCTGATGTCGCACAAAGGCCATCCATGCCCCAAACTGACGCCCGTGGATAAAATGCTAGGGCGCACAGACAGAAGGAGGAGGCCGTGCGCGAGCACGGGAAGTACGTGCCCTCGGCACAGGACAAATCGGCGCAGCCGGCACGTGTTTCTTTTGACTGGGGCTGGGTGTGGATTTTATTTTACCAAGTTCTCCTTGTGGCAAGGATCAAACATTGCGCTTTCCGGGGCATTGCGTGAATGGTGCAATGTTTGGGGGGAACACATCATGAGACTTCTGTGGGTAAACAATTGTTGTTTTGGGTACCCTGCATAACAGTCATTGCTGATGCAGATGAATGCCTGGGTCGTCCGAGTTCGTCTATCAAGCGGTCCCAAGACTTTGGCTTGAATCGCATGATTCACTGCACATTGGAATGTAGGACTGGTATTGGGGAATCCATCAGGGCCACAGCTTTGCCCGTGAGGAGTCTTTCGGGCAGACCTGATGGAATCATTGTGAGAACCACAGTTAGTGATAAGATCATTCAGCAGTGTTAAGCATGTTAAGGATGCTTGAGATTAGTTAACGAAGCTTGTAATGATAATAATAATGATAATCAAACTCATGATAGTAAAAATGATGATAATAGCTACAACACACATTAACAATGCTATGATACTAACGAAAACAAACACAGTACTGATAATAGTTATAATAGTAAAATAGTCGTATGGATAATGAGAACAGGGTCAATCCTAATGAGTATATACTCTAATATACTCAGAATTATGCGTATATACATATGCATGCATACACCACACACACACACATGCGTACAAATGGATATAGGTGTATCTATTTCCATGTTTGTAGATAAATGTATACATGAATAGTCATATCCATTTCAACAACGTCCCCGAAAGGTGCAGGCATCAACTGGACCAGTTCCCAACTCACCAGTTTGCCATGGCTCAGTGACTTGAAGCACGATCAAATAGACCAAACAATCAGGGGATAGATCCTTTGCCATCGGTGCGAATATGGGCCTCATTTTTTATATGTCATTTTTCCGGAGAGCGGTTGGGATGCGCCTTTTGTGGGCTTCTGTGTAGTTCTTTTTTTGGTCATCCAGGGGTGAAATCCACAAAACTGCATCCAACCCGTTTTCAGGTCTTTGTGACCCGGAAGTCCCCTGCTCGGGCCAGGTGAACTGCGGCTTTTTAGCCTATTCCGCTCCTCGGTGCGAATTGGATGCACTGAGCCTCTGCATACCCTTGAGCTTGGTTCCATTCGCTCTGGAGAATTGGTGAGCGGTTTGTTTGAGGTCGGTTGTAGTTTTGGTTTTCTGCTTGTCGATGTTCAGTTGGCCGAATGCCAGGGGCTGTTGCTTTCGTTGTCTGTCCAATTGGGGACTGGCCGGTTGGCGGGCCGTTCCCTTGGGCCTGTTCTTTCCTTCTACTCTCTGGTCCAATTGAGCACCCAACATCCAGATTGGGCAATGTGGCAGATGGTTCAACCTGGTGTCATGGGGTTTTAGTCAGGGCGACACCATTCCAAGCATCTGGGTAGAACCAAACCTGGAGGATTTGAACCTCCAAGATGCGGAGCCGGGAATTCCTGGTGGGGACTCAAGGTTTTTTCGGCGGGGTCCAGTGAGATGCGCTGCCAGGGAATCAACTAGGGCAAAACTCCGTCAAACCCCCCGGAAACAAGGGAGCCCAAACCAAGCTGAGAACCCCAAGCGGCCAGGGCGGCCCACGCAAAGTTACACCCCAGTTTCGACGGGGTAGGCCAAACCAGAAGATATGGGAGGACATGTCTCAGGCGACCCCCGCCAGGAGTGACTTGGGATGGGGATCCGTCTCGAGGCGCTCTTCTGCCTGGTAAGCCTGGGCCTCTTCGCCTGCCTCCTGGGCATCTCCTGCGCCGCCATGGGCGGCGAGCTGCAGTTCCTGGAGGCGTTTCGCGGCGAGCGTCTCGCTGGTTCTCGGAGATTTCAACGGAGTCTTGCGGATTGGTGGGATCCCTCCGGTTTTGCCTCGGGAGATTCAAGAGGGCAATAGGGAAATACCTTGGGATCCCTGAAGCCACGGATGGTTCTGGTTCGGTTTGGGCTCATTCCAGCTCAGTCCCTGAGAGCCTGCAAGTCTTGGGCACGCAAAGCTTCAGGTTTGGAGTTGTGAGATGGGGTAAACAGGGCGAGTATGCTTCCACTACACGTGAAGTGGTAAATGTCACCCTCTTGGATGTGCCTTTCTTTACAGAGCGGTGGGCTGTCAGTCAGGGGTGATGTGTCAGGGGCCAGGGGTGATGTGTCAGGGGCCAGGGGTGATGTGTGAGGGGCCAGGGGTGATAGCAAGACAAATCACGATAAGCCTATAAATGAATGAACTACCCCTAAAAGCGGCAGGGTCAATTTGTCTTCGTCTTTGTTCTGCGATTCATGTGAGTCACATGTCGAACACTCTTGGTTTCCCCTATGCGTCCCATTTCTCACTGAAGGTTCTCAAAAACGGAGTTTTATTTCTATTCATCCATCTGGGGGATTGAAAGACTGGCCATGATCTTGCATGCTACCCCTTGGCCAAAATACCTAATTACCCTCCGCCAAACTATCAAGCAATATGTTTAGTTCAAGCAAGTAGCCACATCAAACTGTAAAACGAAAAGGAAACACGGAGCCCAACGATGACGGCACGGGTCAATTGGCCAGTTGGGATTTGTCTCCAGGAGAACCCCCAAGAAATCGAGCGCCTTTGGTTTCCATGAAAACCACTCCCAACAAAGGTACCCTCAGATGCTGCCAGACCGCAGGTTGGGTCGAACAACTAGTGGCCCCTCCCCCCCCTCCCCCCGCCCCCGAGTTGGCCAATGGAGTCTTCGAGGCCTCGTTCCTCTCTGTGCTGAGCGTCCGGGATCTGACGCCGAACACCGGGCTCTTCTGGTACATGTTCATCGAGGCCGTCCGGGGATCAAAGGCACCCGCCTTTCTGGGGGGGGTGGGGGACATGTAGCGGGGATGCCTCAAAGTAGGAAGTGGAACCGTGACAACCCCCTCCCCAAAGAAAGAAGAGGGTTTCTCATTTGGTTTCCCTTAAACCATCCCCAAGATCAAAAAACACTACACGCACTTACCCACATTCTTCATCCCAAAGCTACCCAAACGAAGACTTGCTTCTTACGTGGCTTGCAAGTCTCAACTCTGCCAAGCCCAGCAAGCTCTCCTGGGGGCCAAAATCAGTAGTCGGGGGCCTTGCCCCGCAAATAAATTGCTTCATACATACCCCCCACCCTACATTTTTTTTCATCTTCCATCTTCTACCCTTATTTGTTTTCATCATTTTTCTACATTCCTTTCTGTCCATCTCATCCGTTTTTTTATCATCATTTTTCCAAAATTTTCGCCATCCTTTTCTCCTTTCTCCTCGCCTCATTCATTTCACCAACTACCCTCCAAAATGTCATTTCCTCAATCTCCTCGCCTCATCCATTTCAAAAAAAATAATTTTGCAAAATATATTGCAAAAAATATTTGTCATCAAAATTTTTTTCGAACTGTCTAAAAACGATTTGTCCATTTCCCGGACAAAAAATAGAACAGCAACAACATCACTCTCCTCCTTCGTTTCATCACTTTCATCATATATTTGTTTGGGGCGTGGTGTCCCTTGTAGGATTTTATCTTCAATATATAAAACGCTATACTGACATTATAATTATAACATATAAGGGTATAAATGTTATTATTATAGTATGATTAATAATTATGGGTTACATTTATAGTCAGGAAAAATGTCTTCAAATATGTAATCTACATATTTATCAATATCGCCAATGTCTATATATTTGATATTGTCTTTTCCTATTATTGAATAAATATATTCCCAGAAAAACAAATTAACTAGTAGCCATACTTGATATTTAGTGTTGTAGTAAGACCATACATGATATTTAGTTATTCTAAATTCATTCAAGACCTCGTTTATTTTATCTTTACTTAATAAATGCCAATCAATCGCATCAAACATGCCTCGAATTTTTTTAACAAATGCTTTATATGGTTTAATTGCGCTTGTCCCTCCAAACCTCTTAATTAAATCTTTATTATTAAAGAACTCATCAATTTCTTTTTCAAATGACTTTCTAGCAATTTTATGGTAAAAACATACAGGACATCGTTTTTGATATCTCATAAAGAATGTCAATTGTAATTGAAACTTTGTATATCCCTTATCCTTATGTTCTTCAACAAAAAACTTTTCAAGGTCTCTTGTTATACAGCATTGACTACAATATACATCATATTCACTTATTTTATTACATAGATTAGCAGGTAATAACTTATACAATGTTATATTAACATCATTCCTTTTAGTTTTACAACATTCGCACTTTGAATAATTAAATAACATTTCAACTGTAATATATATAGTGTTTATTTCTTTAAATACTTTTTACAAGAAATAAAATTACATATTGAAATATAATTATAACATATAATATTTTACATGTTATTATTATATTATGATTATAATTTAAGTTCAGGATAATAATTTAATTGATATATCTTACCTCTTTCATACATCATTTTAAAAATAAGATTTATATCTCTCACTGTATTTTTAACATTAAACTTTTCACTTTCAATATGTGATTTAATGATTGTTTTTACATCAAACCCTTCTTTTCTTTGATACTCCAACATCCATAATATGTAGTCAATCATTTCATACTTTTTCTTACTGATTTTCATAAATGCTCTAACATAATCATAAGGTGGTATTTTATACACAGTTAAAAATATCAAAATGTCATCTTCAACATTTCTTTCATTAAACCATTTTAATATCCAAATTACATTCGATTGCTTCTTGGTAATATCTCCAATTTCTACAAATTTTACATAAATTTTCTTTACCCAAAGAATAATCAATAATACTATTAACTATTCCATTAGGTAAATTCAATTTATATAATTCCATATTTTCTTTTTTAAAGTGGCAACAATCGTAGCATTTCTTATTGATATAATTATTGATTTCGGTGTCCATCATTTCTATTATAATATATATAGTTTTTATTTCTTTAAATACTTTTTTACAAGAAATAAAATTAAATATTGAAATATAATTATAACATATAATATTTTACATGTTATTATTATAGTATGATTATAATTTAAGTTCAGGATAATAAGTTAATTGATGATTATTAAATTGTGTATATATCTTATGTCTGTCATGCATCAGTTCAAAAATAATATTAATATCTCTCACGGTATTTTTAACATTAAACTTTTCATCTTCAATATTTGATTTAATGTCTTCTTTTACATCAAACCCTTCTCTTCTACGATATAACAATATCCATAAAATGTGGTTAATCATGTCATACTTTTTCTTACTGATTTTAAGAAACTGTTTAACATAATCGTAAGGCGGTCTTTCATACACAGTTAAACATATTAAGATGTCATCTTCAACATTTCTATTATGTCTTCTTTTCAGATTTAAATGACATCTGATTAATTCTTGATTATCTCTCCAGGTTTTACAATTTTCGCATATATCTTCTTCATCCATTGAATAATCAATAATACTATTAACTATTCCATTAGGTAAATTCAATTTATATAATTCCATATTTTCTTTTTTGAAGTGGCAACAATCGTAGCATTTCTTATTGATATAATTATTGATTTCGGTTTCCATCATTTCTATTATAATATATATAGTTTTTATTTCTTTAAATACTTTTTTCCAAGAAATAAATTTATACCTTTAATAACTCATGTCTCAAAAATGCCCTGTCATAATTTTCAATATAATAATATTCCTGTCCTAACTTCTTTTCAATCTTTGCTATTTTGTAGGTTTGTTTAGTCCATACTCCTACTCTCTCCTTTTCATTCGGTCTCCTTTTCCTGAATATCTTAACTTCATTTCCTACATTTAAATCTGGATAAACTCTATTTCTTTTGGCTTTCATACCTAAGTTTAAACTTACTTCTAATTGATGTTTAGGCTTTCTTGCTTCTGACGGTGTTAAGCCGTGCGAAGTGTGCTTTATTCCATTGTTATAAGTTAATATAATCTCGTGTATGTAGTCTGTCCATTGAATAGCCTTTCCTTTTTTCTCATCGTTCTCAACCCTCTTATACAAGCTATCTTTAAACGTCCTTATCGCCCTCTCCGCAAATGCTGGGTGTCCTCTGGTTCTGTGCAACTCTATTTTTTCATCTTTCAAAAAATCTATAACACTTTGATTGTTATAAGCTCCTTCATCGTCAATATAAATTAGTTTGGGCTTTCCACCCATTTTTTTAATACATTCCATCAGTCCTGCTAAAATGTCCGCTGGCTGTTTTGACATAAGCGGGACAACAACCATATACTTAGAAAATATGTCAATACACATCATGCTAACTTTCATTTTTTGTTTAGGGATATCATTAATGAAAAATAAATCAATTTGAAACTCATAATATGCGTTAGGAGCTACAAATGAATTCTGTCCTCTTGGCTTGGCTTTCTGTTCTACATGCTTCCTAAAAAACTCATTAATATCGTTTATAGTAATTGATTTATCTTTTTGTCTTGCTTCTTGTAAAGTGCGGTTCTTTGACCCGAAGCCTCCTTTATCATAATAAACATTATTAATAATATCTTGCTTAGATGCCATATAAAATAAGATAGATATTATTTTTCCCGGCGATTACAGTTTAAACAGTAAGATATACAGTTTTCCTTATGATGGGCATAATCGTTGTTTATTCTTTGGGCTGTCATATTGCTATTTATTACTCCATTATTTATTTCTATGTCAAAATCTGAACTGCATTTATTACATCTGGTATTAAGCCTGTCAAATAACCATTTGACATCAATATATTGTTTGTTGTCTATCTCTCTCTCTGCTTTCATGTCTTGTAATTTATATTGTTTAATCTTATGTTCTAAATATCTGGTTACTTGTGCTTCATTTAAATCAGTATCATCTACGTCTGCTTTGAAAAACTTGACTTTATTGATATCTCTGCATCTCGTGAGGGCTGTCCAAATCCACTCACGGCTGACCAAATGTGATTTATCCCATTCGTGTATAGTAATGCTTTTATCTAGAGAAGCCCCTTGAGACGAATGACATGTAGCACAATAAGCATGTATAAAGTGCTTGTCTAAAGTCGTGGTGTTTGTCATGAATATAGTTTTACTTTTGATATCTTGGATTTCTACTTTCCAATCATCAATACTAATAATTTCATAAGTAATATTTACATTAAACACCTGCCCCATTTCCTTTTTATAAACTCTGCATATCACATGCTCTCCAATTTCATATTTATCTGTCTTTCCTAAATTATTTCTTACGGTTTTGCTTACCCATTTGCACCTAGCATTAGTATAGGCTATGTTATGCTCTCCTTCCATGATGTCGCTTGTAGTTTCAAAATGTTTATTTACTATTTCCTTAATGGGCAGTTTATTTTTCCAAATGTCATTATATATATCATTCAATTTAATTTTATCTTCTTCTGTCTTAAGTCTCTTAGATATCTTAAGATAAATCTTATATTTAAATATTTGATTAAGACAGTTGTTTAAATATGTCTCGTGGTGCTGGATGTTAGTTAAATCAGCTATAGGTTTCAACTGCTTCCCGTCAGCAGTTCCTATAATTATCTTCTCTGGGTACGTATCCTTAAACTCCCTAACTCTGTTCAAAATATAATTGCCCGCCATACCTAGCTCATCAAACACAATACAATTATAATCAGAATGGTCAAATGTCGGTAGTCTTTCTCCAGCTTCTATTGGAATACTGAAAAACTTGTTTAATGTTACGGCGTCGGCTTCGGTTTCTTGCTTCTGCTTGTTATTAGAACATACGAATAACACATTATAACCTAGATTTTTCATATATTCGCCTATATAACTCTTGCCGCTTCCAGCCAGTTTTGCTTTTATCAACACCGGATTACACGACACAATTTGCTCACAAATGCTTTTGGTGTCGTATTCGTCTTTAACACGAATTTTTACATTATTGTAAGTCGGAATTTCTGATAACTCATTAACCTTGATTTTGTATATATCACTCGGTGGTGATACTTGTTTATTATCTTCAGCTCTCCATCCTCCCCTTTTGGTTGAAAACTTAATCAATGTTTTGGCCTTGTCAATATTTTTCCTATCAATAATGAAGGCATCGGTTTTAACACTATGCACATTGATATTGTTGTTTTTCAATGTTTTATAATCTTTATGCATTTTAAAATTATGTCGTTGCATGAGTAGCTCTTTAATATACCTAAAGCCATTTGTTAAGTCTTGTTTATGTGTCGTTGTCAATGTGTAATATTTGACTTCTGATTCTTTCTCAACGTTTTTGATATCGTATTTTTTACCATCTATAATTTTATAACATTCACGACAATGATTGTGATAATACATATTATTTTTCCAAAATTTTTATGTACCGTCATCAGAATTCCGGTACCTATCATCATCATTATCATGAGCCTTAAATTCTAAAACCCATCCCTCGCCTCTTTCCTGTTCTAATTCTTTAATATATTCATCTGTCATCTCTGTCAAAACCTTATCATCATAAAATCCACTAATCTTATTAATTCTTCCCCCATACAGATTTTGATGATACAATGCTTCACTTAATGTATCAAATACTAAACTCTTCTGAGACTTGTTAGTTCCCTTTTCTAACAATCCGATATTTACATTCGAAATCAACTTTTTAACCTTGATGTCTTCACCTAAATTATTTGATATGTTAGTCTTCCATAGGTTCTCAACTATACTTTTATAATCTACTTCATAAATCGAAGAAGGCTTTTTAAAATATAGAATTTCGACTTCGTCAATAAACTCTTCTAAAAAACATGCCATATATTAAATTGTATGGTTTATTAAAAAATAATGATGTTTGTTTTCCAGTAAACTTAACTAAGAATAAACATAATTATCCCATGTTATTAAAATCATGTTTACCATACTCATAAGGCATCCAAATGTCAAATTGTTTAAACACTGGAATTTTTACGATTTTAGTTAAATTATGTGTATATGCCTTGTTCTGGTCAATCTCTATATGTAATTCATTACTATGATAAAAGTAATGAAATTTACCAGCGGGTGCTACTGTCCTGCATGTGTTTAAAATTTCTACATCAATGTCATTATAATAAGATTTATGCAGTGGATTAAATAATGATTTATTGAATTCAAACATCGCCCTTGACATCCTATTATAGGTGTCTTCAGTTTCTACTGTTATACTTGCATTGAAGGCGTCAATCAAATTTTGTGTTTTTATCCTGTATGTAATTATTCTTTTCTTAATCTTGAATTGAAACATCAGCTCCGAAATGATACACGCACTAAATTTAATTTTCGGGTCATATCCCGCCTGCTTTGCTTGATAATACATTTTCGCCAAATCATTGTGTGTATATATCATTGTGTATTCGTCCTGTTCGGTGTGTTTTAATATGTCATCCAGCTCTTCAATCATGATGCATTTAATGGGTTCCTCTCTATGATTTAAATAAAAGTCGGTAGAAGCATTAACATTGATATTATACTCTTTCTTTATTCCTAAATTTGATTTCAATTGTTTCAAGTCCTTATTTAATGTATATATATGGTCATTCTTTATTAATGCGTAGAATGTTTTGATATGGTGGTTTCTTTTTGGTGGGTCAAATGTAAAACTCAAATTACCTACAATATCAAAAATTCTGGCGGTGATGGCATACTCTTTAAATACCTTGTTCATGTCTTCTATTGAAGCACCATGGTTTTTGAATTCCTCGTCTGTTTTGTCTATGAGTTTCAAAATACTTTCTCTGGTCATCTTCTTCATGTTCTTGTCTTGTCCGTAAAAATCGTTCAATGTGTTAATCCAACATTCGTTTTTAACATAATGCTTTACCTTAATGGCTTCCTCAAAAGTGCAATATTCCGGGTCGAGTTCTGTTTCCATATATCTATGAAAAATACCAATATTATTTGCGTTTTTTAAGTTCTTCTTTTTAGGGTCATAATCTTTAATATCTCCTTCTACCGTGTCGGCATCATAAATGACTACTGCATCTATATAGTGCTTCATTGTCTTGTAATGCCTAGCGATGTCGTCATCTTGTGCCAGTGTTTTAATAACCTTCTTAAAAAGGTTTTTGTCATACAGTCTAAATATTCTCTTCTTGACTAACTCCTCTATCCATCTTCCAGTCTTCACTCCCGCATGCTTATCATCAAAATGCATGGGATAATATGTCCCGCCTTCAATGTCTTTAAAAGATGCTTTTACCTTATGTGCTCCATATCCGCTCATAGTAAAAAAACGAAATCCGATTGTGTAATCTCTGGGTTTTGTTTTGTGTCCTCTTGTTATGTTCTCCTGTTTGTTCTTTTTCATTCTTTCGTTTAGTGGTTCTCTCTCTTCATATGTGTTCATAACCTGGTCATATTTTTGATTTGCCTTGCTCTTTTCATCCTCTGATTTTGCCTTTATGAAATCATTAACTATCTTCTCCGCTGTTGTGTATTGTGATATTTTCCTGTCGGTGTATAATCCTATAATGTCTCTAACCTTTGCCTTTTGTTGTGTTGATAAATTCCCCTTGTTCCTTTCGAGTTTGCTTTCTAAAGAGTTAATATTTCTTTTTACAGCTTTTGATGTCATAATAATATGTATATTATATATTTTATAGTGTCAATATTTCTTTAAATGAGTTTTTTCTTGAAATGTTATTTAATAATAATTTATAGTATATAATTATATTTTATGTAAAACTTATTTAAAGAAATACTGTGTTAATAATATATTAACAGAATGCCCAGATTATCAAAATATCATGATGTTACTAAGGACTTGAACCCGGATGACTACACAATGGAAGAGATACAAAAACAGATGGCTATATACAACCGCTTGTATTATCTTAAGAACCTACAAAAAGATGGATGGATGGAAAATAACATTGAACAAAGCAAAAAGGCATATCGTCAGAAAGCCATAAAGGAATACATAGAAAAACAAAATATAGATATTGATGAAATTACAAACCCTCAAGAACTACTTGACAAGCTCACAAAATGAAATACTTAATAATATTATGTTGTTTAATATTATTAATTATTTAGATTTTTTCTTTTTCAATAATTTAGTTTCCAAATATTATACGCGATGGATTAGTTTTGATAAAGCATCCCAACTAATACAAGCCATTCTGTCATAACACATCGTTAAGTATTCTCCTGAATCATTTACAATATTATATTTAGGATTTGTGTATTGTTGAACATCTTGAGCAATCCATCCTAATTCAGTCTTTTTAGTTTTTTGATTTTTAACAAATGTTTTAATCTTAATGTTTTTTACCATATTTATAGTGTCATCTTCTACATCTTCAATATTATCTTTCAGTCTCTTATCACTACTTAAATTAAATCCATTGAATGATGAAAATTGTGTATCGTCCAATTGTAAATATTTAGTGCCATCAATATAACTATCAATAGTTGTTGATGCTTCTAATCTTAAAACAGCATCACTATTTAAATGTCTCAAATTGATTTTATGAGCAATTCCAAAAGTCATATCACCGTCAATAGTCCAGTCGCCTCGTAATTCGCTATTACTTCCACTATTTAAAATAATTTTATTATCAGCATATGTTGAAGATAATCCAACAACCAAATTAATAGAGTTTGACGTGTTGCTATTCCTGATTATTAAATCATTTGTATCGACATACATTTCAGCATTATCAATTATTAGTTTTGATGTGTTGCCAAATTGAACATTGCCACTCGGTGAATTTTGTAATAATAAAGTATTTCCTGATACTGACTGAACCTGATTGACTTCAACTTTCTTACCAGAAACCATTGTTAAATCGCCGTTTGTATATACATCACCTAATACATCAACTGGCTTATTGAAAATGGTTTTAGATACTGCACCATCGCACATAAAATATTGGTTAGAAGAATTTGTAATATCGCCAATACTACAAGCAACAAAATTAGGATGATGAATATAAAAACCTTCTGTTGCCGATGGGGTATGTGTTTCTAAATATGGAGTTAATGCATTGTCTAAATTATCAATTTTAGTTTTAATATCTGTTGAAAAATCATTATTTGTAAATAAATTTCCTTTCATATAAACAGCACCTTCAAAATATGAAGTTCCGTGTGCTTGAGCAAAATTGTATGAAGTATGAACATTACCGTTAATCGTAATTCTTGAAGCATTATTAGGTCTTCCAATAATAACATCTCCCGTATTCCATCCTAGTCATAATCTATACGGTGTAGCACCTGTTAAACCTTGATACGAGTCCAACTGACAACCTCTTTTAAATTCTAAGCGTTGGTTACTAACTGAGTCCTGTATTCTAAAAATTGGATTAGTATTATCTGTTAAACTAATTATTAATGGAGAGTTTACTGTTTGTGCAGTTGTGATTGTTTTATCTAACTTTTGTAAATCTGCTGATATTAAACTGTTAATCGTATTTGAATTTTCAGTTATTAGTAAATCTTGTGTAGTGTTGTCTGATATGATTGAGGCAAATGTATTACTGTATGCAGTATTTGTATTGAATAAATTAGTATCGTTTGTATATAATGTTGATACATCTGCTAAAATTGTTGATATTGTGTTTCCGTGTCCTGTTATTAGTGAAGAATTTGAACTTATATTATTGAAGTTTGAAGTGATTGTAGCATTTAAATTACTGATTAAAAAAGTATTAGAACTAATATTATTAGCATTTGTGTCAAGTTTAATTGTATTTGCTGATATAGTCGGTAGTATTGAAGTTATGGTTAATCCGTGTGCTGTTATATTATTAAGGTTGCTTGTAATTGTTGCGTTTTGATTTACTTGTTCGTCAAACATCGTTGTTGAAGTAGCATTTAATTCAGTAATATCAAGAATATTAGCATCTATCTTATTTTTTTGTGCTAATACCAGTGCATCAACTTCTTCAATTGTATAACCTCCGCCTAATGCGCCTGCGGTGTCTGATAATTCTTGTTTCGTAGCATAAACACTGCTTAAGGTTGATGGTTCTGTTGAATTTATTAATACTAATTCGCTTGCTATAATTCTGCTTGAGCCATCCAATGATAATGTTGAAAACATAATTATTATATAGTAGGTTATAAAATAATTATATTCTATCTTTTTTTTCCTCTTGAACCAAATATACCTTTATTTAATGCATTGTATTTTTCTTGCTTCTGTCTCAAATATTCATTTTGCAATAATTGGTAATGCTGTGCTATATTGTGTAGCGGGTTTGGAGGCGGTTGTTGTTGCATTCTTCTTGGGGGTGGTGTGTTCGCTATTATATTATTTGTTACTGGTTGTTGTGGTGGAACATATTGCTCTTCTTCTTCTCGATATTCTACCTTTTGGGGTTTTGCTATTGGAACTGCTTTTGGTTTAGGTTTTATAGGTTTAGTTTCTAATGGTCCTTGGCAATTGCGTTCGTGACTGTATCTGTAAGATTTTAATGTTAAAGTTTTGGCACATTTTGGACAGGTTATTTTCTTTTCATTGCGTGCTTGAGTTTTTGAGTTGTTTTTCAATGGTTCTATAGGTTTCGCTTCTGTTGGTGCTTCTATTGTTGGTTCTGCCTTTGGTGCTTCTTCTTCAATTGGTGGTAATTCATTTACTGGCTCGTCTGCTTCAATTGTATTAGTAATTTCAGGTTCAACTTCTGACATATATAATATATTATATATTTTGTCTATATGTTTTATATATTTTGTCTATATGGACAAATTGAGAAATATTAATATTAATAATTTGATATAAATATTAATATTTAGGTTGTTTATTCAATTATCTAATTGAAAGAGAATGCTAAAAGAAATGGGAACGCCGTGAAAATCAATTAATTCGTTTCTTGAAGTTGTTATTCTAAAGTGTAGTCTCTTAATATTTTTACCGCCTACATCAATAAAATCTGCATATATTGGCGCTGTAAAATCTGTTATAACTCCGCCAAGTTGTTGATTGATTTGAACTTTTTTAATTACTGAACTGCTGAAATTGTTAGGCGCTGAATATTTATAATCGCTTAATTGAGGACAATTTATGTATATATTCTGAAAAGGAACTAAATTAAAATATCCACTTAGCCAAGATGACGCAGGTTCATAGGCAATATAATTACTTAATAAATAATTGATAGCTTTTGGTCTCAAGTTGTCATATTCAAACTGTCCTCTGTTCCATTCGCCATTTACATAAGTTTCTAATTCTTCATCTGTAGGTATTTTGATTTTGTAATTTAGAGGGTCATTTAATTTAAGTTCCATTTTGCGTTCGCTTTGTCCATATACTGTTAAGAATAAGTCAGGCACAATATCATTAAATGCCGTGTTTAATTCTGATTGTATTTTAAATGATAATTGATTGGCATAATATATTTCACCGGATACATCAACGGCAGTACTTCTTAATAAGACATTGGAACTATTATACAACATAATATAGAAGCGTTCGTAAAACCCTTTCTCTGTTGTATAAAACGGAGTGCTGAATGAACACTCTGTCACGAACATTTTTGTTCTTGGTGGAATTTCAAAGTTTTGGTCAAGTTCTATAATAAAGTCACTGGTAGAATTACTCTCTTGCAATCTGTAGGCACTATCAACATAGATTTTTTTATATGTTAATCTATCACTCATAAATATAATATACAATAGAAATTATAATATAATTATTATTGATAATTACTTTGTAATTATTGTTATTAATAGATAATTTTTAAAAAAAATATATATATTAATAATATATGATTGGACGACAATTATTATTAGGTGCTATAGAAGGCAGGACGCCGACGCAAATGATGGCAGGTGTAGCAAGTGATAAAGCATATACGGCAGGTAAGGATTTAATAGAAGATGTTTTTTTTAATCATAAAAAGACATTGGAAGACAAAATAGGAGGTTTCAATAAACATTTTGATAAGCAGATAATGAAACATAAAACACGATATGCTGAAGAAATTAATGTTCAAAATAAAAATAAAATCGATGATGTCAAGGGTTTAGACGCGGCCTATTCAAATGTGAATGGAATAACAAGAATAGGCAACACATTATATATTGGTGGTACTGGTGCTAAAACGGGACTAAATCACAAAGTCAATGATGTAATTGCAGATTTGTTTTTTATTCCTACTCATAATGTTCAATTAAGCGAAAGATATAAAGACGCAATGGAAGAATTAAGAAAAAATCCAGATGTGAATAGAATTGTTGGACATAGCCTCGGTTCATCCGTTGTTCAAGAAATCAACAACAGACACGGCAACAAATATGCTAGTACTGTTTATTCATCACCTTTTGTATCAGGGATTAATCAACAGAAAAACCCGCGACACTTACGATTTAGAAATCGTGGAGACCCTATAGCAATGTTCGATGACGCGGCAATAACTGGAGAAATAGAAAGCAATAATTTATTAGATAAACACAGTTTCAATAATTGGACAGGACAAGGTATGACTGAAATTAATCCTACTACTGATATTTCTAATGGATTCAACCCGAATGATAATTCGGGTTAAATGCTTCGCGTTTCAATCCTAATTCAACACCAGAACAATAAATAAATAAATATATATATAAGTTATATATGAGTATTGATGCTGAGAAATGGGACAATGATGTTGAATATGCTTATAAGAAAATGATAGAGCGAGAGAAAAAGAAAGAATACAACATATCAAATAGTAAATATGAATGTAATTGTGGCAAAGAAGTATTGAATAAAGATAAGGAAGAGCACGAAAGCAATGATTTAAATCATTTATACTACAGAAAAGGTAATATTGAAGGACTTATAATAGGCATGTATAGTGAAATTATTAATTATGAAAATGATTATTTAAAATTACATCCAGAAAATAACAAAATACATTATACAGATTATAGTAGAGTTGATTATACCGACTTTTTAAAAGAACAAGAAGAAAAGAAAATTCCATTAGATGAAGATGATTTAAGTTATTTGTATAAGTATAGAGACGAATTAGAATATTGTATAAAGCGTATAACTGAACTAACATTATCTCAATAATATTAATAATAATGTTTAGAAATAAAGACAAGCAAAACAAAATTCCATTAGAGAAGAAACTGACAAAAGAACCTACAAAATACGATAAACAATATAAAATTTTAGATTATGATACTTTAAAAGATATAGTTGATACAAAAAATAATTATCTAATAAATACTATAAAAAATACAACTTCAAACAATTCTACTACAATGCTTCCACATAAGAAAAATATAAATAATAAAAAATAAAATCTAAGTTTATCATGTTCTAATTTTGATATAGATTTTTTTTATTTTTTTTAAAAAAAAATCTATATCATCATATATAAGTAATGGATAATATAATTGCAGAAAGTGAAACTACAATGATTAACTCGTTAAATTTTGGACTTCCAGAAACAGCACAATACATCACAGACAGAAGACACGTTAATTATTTTCCATCGGGTAGTAATGTCTATAATCCGAATGCAGGAAACAAAAATATTAGATTTCATATAACCGGAGAAGACAACTCATATATTGATTTATCTTCTATTCGTTTATTTGCAAATCTTCAAAACACTGACGGAACACGAAGTCATTTTTTACGCCCGTTAGGTAATTTGTCATCCTTCTTCAGTCGTTATAGATGCACAGTAGGCGGACAACAGGTTCAGGATATTATTGAATACAATAGGCACTGTGAATTGTATAATTCCTTTAAAAGTCAAGATGCTAGAGATATGGATGATTTAGAAGGCGGTGCTAATCCTCGCTGGGATGATGACTTGAGGCATACATATGCCACTGGCTTAGCAGAAATGTTAGATGTTAATAAACGAACTAACCCTGCTGCTGGCCCCGTGGCAACAACATTTCCAACTACACGAGACCACAACAACTGGGGAGATTTAACAGCACGATATACTCGCCATTCAGTAGCAGGAATTCCCGGCGCCAATGGTTATATGAGATTAGGACATAAACCAGTATGCGGACTGTTAGAAAGCAATTATTATTTACCTCTTCGTTATGCTCCACTTGAACTGGAATTTACAATTGTATCAGATGAACATATACCAGTAATTACACCTTTTGCTAAAACCGATGACAATGTTCATATTGATGCCAAAGGTTATTATTTCACAACTGGAGACACCTCAACGCAGTGGGAATTAAATAACGTAATCATTAGAGCTGAGGTAATTCAATTGGACAACACGGTCAACAATAATATAGTAAAACATTTGTTAGAGGGTCAAAGTTTGAAATTGGTATTTCCAATGTATCACACTATGACACAATCATTCAACGCGGGAGGAAATGAAATTAATATGAACATTGTTAAATCCGCTTCTAAATTAAATGGTTGCTTCATTACATTGTATCGTGCGCCAAGAGCAGGTGTAGATGCTGATAATAATGATTACTACAGACACGATAATTATATTTATAAGAGATGGAACTATTTTTACAATCCTATGATTAATTCTCGTATTTTTGATGGTCCTAATCCAGATGGTGCTGATCGTGAGCGTTTCCAAGGTAAAGGTTTTCAAGATAAAGATTTAAATTTAACGTGGCAATTACAAATCAACAACAAGAAATATCCAGAGTTTGAATGCCAGAGCCTCGCCGAGAGTGCCTACTACCTCCGAAGAACATTACACTATTTGAACCCCGACCAAGATGCCTTTAGCATTTCCTACAAGCGCTACAGAGAAGACAAGTTCGTTATTGGGATTTCATTTGAAAAGATGGCGGACACTAATTTTACAGGCCAGAATACGAAACAAGGAGGCTTACTCGTTTTTAAACTAAAAGGAAGTAACAGAGCACTGACAGATAATGAAGATGTGCGAGAATTATTTGTGCATATGATTTCGGAGTCTGTTCTGGAATTAAGGGAAAGCGGGAGCATTCTTTACGATTAAAATTAAAATCTATGATAAATATATAATGTATAAATTTCATAAACGAAATAATAAGAAAAATAAAGGTAAGATATTTTTACAATCCTCACAAATTAAATATAGTCCATTTGATATGAAAGATACAAAATATTTAGAACACCTGCACGAACAAATGAAGTTAAGAAACTCACAAGAAGCATCAGTAGCATTAAGGAAAAAGATTGACGAAGGAAATAAGAGAGCAAACTATGTAAATGAGCTGGATAGGATGATGGGTGAATTATATCGTCCTAACTTGCCACATGCAACAAAAGAACATTTAAATAAATGGTATGAAGATACAAAAAAGTTAATATTTACTTAAGATTTATTATAATAATATTAATAATCTAACTATTATTATAATAAATATGGCAACTACAGCAAGTCTAGAATTAATACATCCATATGCAAAGTTTGGATTGAAACGACGCCCCACTTATGAAGAAATTGTAGGTCTAATTGGCGAAAATGATTTAATAACGGGAAAACTACCTAACCGAGATGCTACATTCTTCAAAGCAAGTCCTCAGGGTAGTTTTTTTGATGGAAGCGACCATTTAGAATTATTGAAAGACCAAGAGATGAGAATATTAGACAGACAAATGAGAGAGGCAATGATGAAACAAGAAGCACATAGAAATGGACACACATACGCAGTTCATAGAAGAAACACAGAACCGGCAACAACAACAGATGATATCCAACCGACACAAGCAGAAGAACCAACAATAGCACCTGTGCAAACAGAATTGCAACAACGAGCACAACAAGCAACACAAAGACAGCAAGAAGCACAAGAACAACATAGAAACTTTATTGCACAAGGCGCATCGTCTATTTTCAATCGCTTAATGTTAGGACGCTCAATATCAAGCGACATAACTGACAGCCCAGAATTAATACCAGATGAGGAAATGATGACAGCAAGAGAATCGCAATTAAGTGAAAAAGAAAAATTAATTATATCAATAATTGATGAACTACACCCAGACATTCAACCGGAGTTTAAACAAAAAGCGTTTGAAATATTGTATTCAGTAAAGGACAGACAACCACGAATTTTTGCTAATAATTTGACTGAAATGAGCAAAGTCGTAAATGATTTATATATTATACAACTAATTAAGGCAACGGAGTTTGAAGAATTTTCACATCTAGCAAGACTTCATAAGAACGCAAAAGGCGATACAAAGAAACCAATAACAGACCAAATCGCCCAAATGTATGGCGACTTAGTTTATTACAAATTTATCGCCAAACCCCAACAAGTAATAGGAGCAACTACCAAAAAAGATGGCAAAACCTCCAAGTCGAGCAACAGGAAGCGGTGAAAGTTAATAATAATAATATAAGTATATTTGATGATAATATTAACTAAAAATATACTGAAAAGAAAGAAGCAGAAATTCAATGATAAATATGATGACGACAGTTTTACAATACATAACCTAATGAAACCAAACACACCAACAACAATACAACCACCGAAACTGATGAAAAAGGGCATACCGAGAGAATTTGTTGACATTGCAACCAACACAGATACTATTGCTACATCAACCAGACAGACTGACGAAAAGTTATATAATGATGCAAACCAACCATTAAATATGACATTTGAAGCATTTAAGGTAAAGGAAAACCAGGACAATATGTTTCAAATAATGCTTAAAAACTTTTGGCACAACACATACAAAAGAAATGAGCCAACAAGAACACAGGCAACACAAACATTGAAAAACCAACGCGACACAATGGTGTCAGCCTTTACTAAAATGCTCGACAACAACAAACCGCCAGAACCACCGCCAAAGAAACCAGACGAGGATGACAGCGATGAAGAAGAAAAGAAGTTCAAACTGACAAAAATGATAGAAATAATGCTACACAACGGCGCTACAGTAGCAGATATAATATTAAACTTATCACATAGCGCAATTGCAACAACTATAAATATCGCAGATTTAGTTAATCAGATAACAGCAGGAAATGCACAAAGTAGCAGTAGCAATTCATCAAATGAAGCTATTAGTGTTCATAGTTCTCCACCTATTACTGTTCATAGTTCTTCATCTGAAAGTCCAACAGAAATACCAGCACCAACTGAAGACGAAGAAGAAGAAGAAAACCAACATTTCAATTTTGAAAAATTAAAATCTAAATAATATTATATATAATGGGTATTGGTCAAAGTAAAAATGATGCAAATAACAGTATGGAAGACATTAAGACTTTAAGAGTAGATGAAAAAACAAGAGCAGATACCTTAATAATAAAATCTATTCAAGAATGTGTGGCACGAATTGAGAAATTAGAAAAATAAAAATCTGACAAATTAATATATAAACTTCCTGCTTTACAATTTTGCAATGCTTCGTTAATTTAAATTGATAATATTAAAACATAATTAATATTATTAATTGCTATCATAATCTGTCATTTCACTTTCGGGTAATTTTGTTGAGGCGTTGCTACACATATCATCTATTAAATCTTCTTCATCAACAAAATTATTTTGAAATCTTAATAATTCCTCGTCCGTTGCCCTCCTCTTCAATGCCTTATAAAGTTTATGTATCCAAGAATTAGTATGAAAATTATAATTACCTCTACGATACAATCCACCACATCTACATAGTTTCATTGGCATATTATTATATTATATTAAGTTAGAATATCTTTATTCATCATTTGTAATTTGAAATGCCTGTTCAAAATTGATATGAAACATTTTGTTAATGTCTTTTGAATTCATATTCACGTAGAAAAAAGAATATGGAGCAAAATTAACGGCTTGACGATACATATCTAATAATTGCTGTTTATCAACAATGGCGCTATTTTCTTCAATAAAACTCATTAATTCACTGGCATTTTTCAACCTAAAAATATATAATGAACTGGCATTTAAACGAATGATAGGCGCTAAAACATTATATTTTTGTGTTGAACAAATCACACTTACTGCATCGTGCCTGCCTCTTGTAAATAATCCATGTAATAATTTACTATATCTAACAAATTTAGGGTCGTCTGCGTGGTCATCTATCACGATTAATATTGAATGCAGTTTCTTTATCTTTTTAGATTTCATATAATTAATTATTTTCTTCTGTCTTTCAATTACATTTTCTAAATCACTTGGATTATAATTATCAAAATAAATTTTCTCTTTTTCATCATCCACGTGCAATTCATCCCTGATATATTTTTTAGCTTCTGTAAATGTAGGGTCGTTATGGACGCTGGGTGAAAATATAAATATTCTTGCAAATGAATTTCTATAAACATTCAGTATTAAATTTTGAATAAGGACAGTCTTACCGCCTGTCGAAGAAGCAACTATAATACTTCTAAATGGTAATTTTGGCACGTGCTCATATTTAGATTGTTTGAATTCATATTCAGTTATGTTTATTGGTTTTATTATTGGAACATCTGTCATAGTTGATATTAAAGATATATAGAAAATTATATTTAAAAATTAACTTGTAATTGATATTAAATGGACGTGAGGAACGAGCCTCGCGTGCTAACGCGACCATCATTTTTTATGATATGCTGGTGGTGAATATCATAAAAATGGAACAGGCTTTTCCATTGCTTCAATCAATAAGCATTGAAGCTAATTAGTTTGTATCTCGCTTGCGTGTTGCAGTGAAACCCCAGTGCTGTGCCCCACCAATATTCTATCATGCATGAAAATAATAAGATTAAAAATATATTTTATCTTATTATTTATATGACTATTATCCATTGCAGTTGTGGTAAAACTTATGATGACAAATATTTATTTAAACATCTAAATTCAAAATATCATCAGAAATTTGTAGAATATAGATGGAATAAAGACGATACAATGAAAAAACTTTACAAGAAAAGAAAGACAGAAATGAAAAATAATTTATCTTATTATTTAATATCAAAAGGAGTTATACAGATTATATTAATATAATAGATGAAATGGAGAATATAGAACAAGTACTAATAACTGATAATAGATGTAAAAACATATGTTATTTTATCTTAGAATTAATTAAGTTTTTGATACAATATATTAAAAATATAAATATTAATATAAATGGGAAAAAAGAAAAAGAGTAAAAGCAAAGAAAGACCAATACCAGATATTGAAGCACGGAAAGAAACAGCAGAAAGTGTTAAATCACTAGGCGAAAGTAAGACTATAAAATGTGATAAATGTAATCACATAATGAATTTTAAAAATGAATTGACAGTAGATAAGAAAGGTGGAGTTAAAGTTAGTTGTGTCCCATGTATGTTTTCTTATAAAAAAACAGATAAATATTTTAATATTCAGAAAAGAACAGATGGCGATATGGTTATTGAAACTAACGAACATTTGATTAATGTTAGTTTTAACAGGGACATAAGTTAGTATTTAAAGAGTAGATTTAACAAAATTGCACTTTATAAATATATAATTAAATAAATAAATAAATATCTAAATAAATATATAGTAATGTCTGAAAATGAGACTTATACTATTAATGATTTAATGAAGAAGATAACATTAATTGGTAAAAATATCAAAAACTTAAATGATATGATTAAATCCATTGATGACAAAATGAAACCAGTTGAACGCGAACAACAAAGCAACGAAGAGAAGGAGAAAATCGAAAAGATATTTCAAGCAAAATCTATAGGAAGACCATCGGGCGACTACCCTACAAAGCAAAAGAAATACTGTGATATGTTGAATACAGGAAAAATCAAACAACCAAAGCAACAAACATTAGAGTTTTATAAAATTACAAAAAATGATGATGAAGTATATGTATTATTTGAATAATTAATATCTAAGTAATTCTAATAATATGAATTTATTAGAATTATTTAGCGGAACAAAAAGCGTCGGAACCATAGCAAAGTCGCTTGGATTTAATGTAATATCATTAGACTTGAAAAATGCTGATATCAACACTGATATTTTGGAATGGGATTACAAACAGTTTGACAGAAACCATTTTGATTTTATTTGGAGTAGTCCTCCATGCACTGAATACAGCATAGCAAAAACTAGGGGAATTAGGAATATCGAATATGCAAATAATATTGTCTTAAAAACTATTGAGATTATCAAATATTTCAATCCTAAATATTTTGTAATCGAAAATCCACAAACTGGATTATTAAAACATCAGGAGTTTATGGATGAGTTTGAATTCAAAGATGTTGATTACTGTAAATATGGAATGCCTTACAGAAAACGCACTAGGCTCTGGAATAACATTACAACTTGGAAACCTAGAGAATTATGTAAAAAGGATTGTGGCAACATCAGGAATAATAAACATATTGAAACAGCACAACGGCTACCCTCAGGCACTAAGGAAAAATGGGGTGACAATCCAATAATACATAAGCAGGAAGACCTATATAAAATACCTAGCGAATTAATTTGTGAAATCTTAGTGAGTTTGATGGATTAAGGATTTTGAGTTTGGGGTTGGAGTTGAAACTTGAAATTTCTAGGTTCATCCAACGACAACACAGTAAAAAATCGGAATTCAAAAACATGAAAATATTAATTTTTAAGGCCATAGTTTATCAAATTTAGAAAACACCAATATTCATATAGATATATCAGGAAACTCTCGCCAATTGCCAAACAGGGCAGGGAAAAATTGGCGAGAGTTTCCCCTTATATTATATATATATATACCCCGCCCCAGAAAAAAAACCCTCCCGACCAAGTCCTTACCTAGTAGGGCACGGTCTCGTGGGCGAAGAAGACGCTGAAGATACCTGCGCAGGAAAAAAAACAAACACATAAAAGGCAAGGGGGGAGGGGGGAGAGGGACCCACCAGCAAACCCAAAAACCTAAGCCAGCCCACAGCAAAGTTAAAGCACATGCCCTATTTTCTCAGACCACATCGGATGGTAGCAAAGTTTCAACTGCCTACTCCAAACCACTGCTCTGACTGGCAGTGTCAATGAAGTCAGACACGATGGCATAGAATGGTCGCCCTCAATGCTGTTTTAGTCTTTGGTAAAGGGGGATTTACCTGTGAGGTAAAAGGGATTTACCTGTGAGGTAAAAAGGATTTACCTGTGAGGTAAAAAGGATTTACCTGTGAAGCAAAAGGGATTTACCTGTGAGGGCGACACTCAAAATGCCCGCCAAATGAGAGGCAAAGCTCAATCAATCAGTCATTGCTGATTGACTGCCAAGGACATATTTTGCCCGCGTCTCTTGCTCAATCTTACACGTCTTCAGCTCATCCTTGAACGCCTCAAAAATCACCTTGCCCTTTTTCTCGTTGAAGTAGCTGGAAAGCATGGAGTGATGGAACGCCTGAACAAGGGCGGAGTATAGACTGGCAAACTGCTCCTTTTTGTTCTCAACCTCTTTGATGTCTGGCACAACCAGCCTTGCCAACTTTGATGCCATAGTGAATTCCTTTACTTCCCCCTCCTCAAACATGTTGAGCACAGCGTCAATGTTGGGCACGGGCATCTTCTCAATCATCTTGCTAATGGCGTCATGGTCTTCAACCAACACGCGGTATGTCTCATCATACTTCACAAGACCAGTCTCCTTGGATGATGATACCTTCTGTGCAAGAGTAGCGCACTTGGACTTGGACACAGCAAGTTTCTCAGCCTTGATGACCAACTTGCCACCACCCTTGAGCTTGAAGTGGATGAACACCTCCAACTTGTTATAGTGCGCGTAGCTCTTCAAGGTCTGTCCATCCACTAACTCCTGATAGTTGGACATCAGCTTGAAGTCGCTCACGTCAAGAACAAGCTTGTTCATTTGCCCCTCTTGCTTCTCGTCAGTCTTCTGCACGAACCACTTCTTGAACTCCAAAACCGTTGTGGCGGGGCGGAAAGGGCGCTTGAAGACCTCGCGTCCATTGCATGGCTCTCTCATGGATACCTCAACCAACTCAATCTTCTCGCTGTCCAAGTCCCAAGGGTCATCCAAGTAGGCTTGGTCGAGGTGGGATTCATCATCGAAGAGCTGGATGAGATTCTCCACCAACTCTGGGTCACTCTCTTGGTTGACTTTGTCATCGGCCTCCTGAGCCTCTTCCTCTGACTCCTCCTGAGCCTCTTCCCCTGGCTCCTCCTGAGCCTCTTCCTCTGACTCCTCCTGAGCCTCTTCCCCTGGCTCCTCCTGAGCCTCTTCCTCTGACTCCTCCTGAGCCTCTGTCGTCATTGGTGGGGCTGGCGCTTCTGGTGCACGAAGATGGCTCATTGTGCCATAGTTCTCCAGAAGCAACTTCCAATTCGTCAAGCAGTGGTTGACCATATCAGAGCGAGACAATCGCGAAGACAAGGTGTGGGCACAATCTGAAACGAACTTCTGAAGCGTCTGCTTGTTGAGTCCGTCAAGG
Source organism: Effrenium voratum (assembly GCA_963377175.1). Classification (NCBI taxonomy): domain Eukaryota; class Dinophyceae; order Suessiales; family Symbiodiniaceae; genus Effrenium; species Effrenium voratum. The sequence goes on from CAUJNA010003210.1 coordinate 45,910, forward strand.
TCTCCAGCAGTGAGAGGATGGAAGCTCTTGTCCTCTGTGTTGATTGTGGCGCATCCCTTCACCTTGAAGATTTTGAAAGTGTGCGTGAAGTCATTGTGAACAAACACCAGCGAAGCTGATGAAGCCATGAAGCTAAGTGAAGGATGTTGGGACAACACTTGGACAAAACAGATGCTACGGTAATTATGTGTTGTTCCAATCCAATGCATAAGCCATACCCACCAACTGCGTCCACTCAAGACACCGACACTAGATGGCGCACTCACAGCATCTTGTAGAGGAAGTTCACGAAGCGCGGTGCGGGTAGGCGGTTCCCAGAAAATCACCCTTAAATCCTACAAGGGACACCACGCCCCAAACAAATATATGATGAAAGTGATGAAACGAAGGAGGAGAGTGATGTTGTTGCTGTTCTATTTTTTGTCCGGGAAATGGACCAATCGTTTTTAGACAGTTCGAAAAAATTTTTGATGACAAATATTTTTGCAATATATTTTGCAAAATTATTTTTTTTGAAATGGATGAGGCGAGGAGATTGAGGAAATGACATTTTGGAGGGTAGTTGGTGAAATGAATGAGGCGAGGAGAAAGGAGAAAAGGATGGCGAAAATTTTGGAAAAATGATGATAAAAAAACGGATGAGATGGACAGAAAGGAATGTAGAAAAATGATGAAAACAAATAAGGGTAGAAGATGGAAGATGAAAAAAAATGTAGGGTGGGGGGTATGTATGAAGCAATTTATTTGCGGGGCAAGGCCCCCGACTACTAAATCGCCCCCATGATTGCATCATTTTCCCAAGAGGAAACCAAAGGGAAGGGGAATTGTTCATGTTTTTTACGACCACCTGGCTCTCAGTCTTTTGTCCTGGAAACTCCATTGCCTTTAAGGTCGCTTTGGATCAACATAGTTGGGGCTGGTTTAGTGCCTCTGGTTTTCCACAAAGATACCCAAAAAGAAGCGCCGTGTGAAACTTTGCTCTCAGGTCTTCCAGCGGTACTATTCGCTCTTCGTCTTCGCCTTTCATGCGCATGTCTTGTTCTACTCTGCCTGTGACTCAGAGGAAGGTCCCAGGGAAGGGAAACTGGAGAGGGCGGCCACCCAAGCTAGCCCTAAATGTCAGGCTCAGTGGGCCCGGAGAAGCCTGTTGACATGCAGCATAGGGCCGGGCGTTGCTTCTCCCAGCTTGCTCCCTACAGGTGTTGAGCTTTGATCGCTTGAAACCCAGTGTTGACCCTTTGGCTGGTGTGAAAGGCCGACCTCAGCCACTGGCAGTGTTTGTTTGCAGTCGACCATCTCAGGGTTCTCTGGCATGAATACAAGTCGAAGGAAATATTGGCAGCCCCAGACACATACCCCTTCCCCATTTGTGGGTTGGCACGGTATCTCCAGTTTACATGGATAGATGGTTGGCACGCCCGCAGGGCACGTAGTTGTTTCCCTTGAACAAGTCATGCACACTAATACTTCGCCCTTTCCCAGACCAGCTATCTGGGGGTTCGCTAACGGTCAGTAGCCCAGTTTGGAGGTGCCCTATCTTACCTGTTGAGTTGGACAACTTTGTGTTGGCAGGTTTGTTCATCAGTTTCGACAAGGGCCAAGAAGATGAACGCTCTTTCGGGGCAGGTTGGCCGTAAGACATGCCCAGTTGGCCTGAGGTGCCTTTGCACCTCCGCCTGGGCTGCTATGGGCCCACAGGGCCTCGACCCCAGCCGCAGTGTCGTGGCCATGTTTGGGAGAAAGGAATTGGAACCCATGCGCTTCGGCTTCCTTCGGTTATCTTTGACACGAAATGTTGCCACCAAGGATCTGTACCACTGTACGAGAGAGAGCAGCTCGCAGGGCACTATCCACTCATGGCCGGGTTTCTTTCCCCCAATTTTGATTGGCCTGTACTTTGGACGTGAGAGATGAACTCGTGCGGGAACACATCCTATTTTTTGGGATGTCCCGTTCAACGGCTACATTAATTCTGTTCATACGCCAGTGGGGTGTGAATAGCCGTGCTACTCCTGGACGAGCATTGCTGTCAATCAATTGCATTCCCCAAAGATGAAACGCTATCTTCAACACTGCTGTTGTTTGCATTCGTTTGGCCTCTTCTCGTTCCTCACAGCAGACGTTCTCGCAATCTGGTTATACCTTCCTTTCCTATGTGTGGTGCACTGAGGCGACCTGTGAAGGCAGAGAATTGACAAAAGTCGCCGATGGGGGGCCTTTCATCTAAGCACACCGGAGCCGCTGAAGCCATTGATTCTTTGTGGGAGCAATTGGGTTGACCCGGCGAAATCATTGGATCGTCCTGGCGCCAGTGGAACAAAGCCCTTTGTGCGCAAAAAAACAACTCCGCAGCTTGCGGCGGTCAGGCCATTCATCACTTGCGGTGCGGCTCTGGGCATGGTGCGGAGCTCAGACCTGCAAGACGAGTTTAGTGGGAATACCTCAAAACTGGTGAACACGATTCCGCATGTAAAATTGATGTCCAATGAAGGAACCCTAGTCAAAACTAAGACCCACATGGGTATGCCTGTTTTCAGTTTCAGTCTGCTTCTTGGGTGGCTTGAAAGGGCACTACCCATTTTTGGAGGCGTCCCTCATTCGAGAGGCACAGCGCAGTCACCCTTGTTGACGATTGCTGAAATGGCAGGTAGCCGCACACTATGTAGGGGTAGGTCACCATTGTGTACTGAGCCCTCAGCCTTGCTTTGAAGGGCATCGCTTTTACTGCCTTTTTTGGAACAAGAAGGGGTGCAACCACATGCGTTTACTATCCTTGAAAGGCTTGAACGCAAGATGTCCAATCGCGTCAAACAGAGGCAATGTTACCCTTGCATGCACGGATTGTTGCCGAATCAACTGAAAGGTTTGGAAAACGGACATGACTTTGGTGAGTGGTTGAGAGACACCCATCTCGAATGGCTTGATATTCATGCTGTAGGACCTGAACAATGTTGAAGGACGTCAACTTCTCCAAGAGTTTCTTGCTCAGTGGCACCCAAATCCTGTCCGATTTCCGTTGGGTGGAACCTTAAAGTGGTCTGAAGAGCAATTTACCCTGCCAGGTATGGTTCGTGTTTTCGGAGAGGGTCCAAATTCAACAAAGCACTTTCCAACTCTTTTTTGTACAGGCAGCATGATGCGCTGACCCGTTTGCCGAGCTTTCAATTCGATTTTCTGGAATGAAGGTCGATTCTTTGGTTGACCGTTGGGATATTCCACGCCATGCAGCCCGTCAGATCACGCTGTTCAAGCCCTACCCAACTGCCAGAGACTGGGCTGCACTTTGCCGCACTTATGTTTCTCCTTGCGACCACTCAAGACAGGTTGCCACTTGCTGTGATACCACGGGAATCCTTGTTAAAGTGACAAAGTAGCCATGAGCTGGGGGCTGGCCCACTTTGGAATCACAGAAAGGGTCATTTTTAACCATCATGCTGCAACGCGCAGCAATCACACAGTGTTGCTTGATTGCGGATGATATGATATGCTGATGGTTGGTCTTTTTTTTTTGGGAGCCTTTGCACCAGCTAACTGAATACTTGTTTGAGTGGCAGCTCAGCCTTACATTGCCGGAGGACCCGGAAAGTCAATCTGAAGATCATCAAGAACAACCTTGCGTCTCAAGACTCAAGACACTCGCGTTGCTTGCGCTTGCTGCAGGTGACTACGGATTGATGCTTTCCGCCATGCTGATTCAGGCAGAGTTGATCAGAGAAAGCCAGTCTGCCCTGGCATGTTTGCCGGCGAAAGCCATGAGATCCTTGTCGAGCCTTGGCGTGCTTGTTGTGCTGCTGAGTCGTCAATATTGTCTTTGCATCACAGTTTTTTTGTGAACGCACATATCAGCTTGAATATGGGCGTCCAATTGATATGTTGCAATGATGGCCACATTGTGGGCTGTTTGCTGCTGCTGCTGAAGCTATTTGAAGCATCATTGTCAGCCAATGATCAATACCACCGAAGGACAAGGGGTCAGATCACAGCATTCTCACGCAGCTGGTCCAGTGTCCGGGCGCTGCAAGGATTTTAAGAACCATCCTTTCGAAAAGACGTAAAGCCATTCCCCCTCACTTTGTGCATTTTGCGAATTGAGGCTTTTGCTGAGTGGCATCAACGCACAACTGCCACCCCGAGGTGTCAAGTTGTAATTGGAGGTGCAAAGAGGGCCAGACATGGAGGGAGCCCTGTCCAAGTGCCAGGTTCCATTCTGATAGACATCTGGCGCTTCGTCTCACTGAACTTCCCAAGCTTCGCCCCTTTCTTGTTTTGCTTGTGAAACGCGAGCCCCAGTTCTTCAGGTGGCACCCCCCCTTCTTTCCCTTGCGCGGTGCTCAATCTATGGGCTTCCCGGAAATCGGAGCTTCCGGCCAGGCAGTACTTTGCGTTTCTCTTGAGCGGCGTGATGTTTGGGCTCTCCATGGTGCCTACCATGGTGGCCGTGGGGGGGCCCGGTGAGCAGTGAGCCTGAGCCTTTGCCTGATCAAGGGAACATACCGTACCTGGCGTAAATGAGCTCATCCTAAGGTCTAAGTGTCATGTGTTGGCTTTAGGGAGTTGTGGGGGAAATCTTTGACTGTTAGGAATTAAGTAGCCGGGGATGGCCAATTTTCCACACACTGACGAGCGTGCAGAATGCAGGTTGTCAAGCACTAGCCAGAGAGCAATACTTATGGGCCCTCTGTACTTTTCAAGTATATATAGTTCTTGTGCCACAGCGTGGTTTGCGTGAACCTTCTGGAACCTTTGCTGCTGAACAGTTTTGCAACCATGCAGTTTTTTCCGCATGCTTTGGAGTATTGTTTCACATGGGTTTGGCTCAGAAAGGAAGAACCCAGCCTGGGGGGATCCCTCATTTTCAGACAGATGGGTTCTATGGGGTACCTTTTTGGCTCTGTGAAGCTGTGGAGCCAATTTCGCCAACCTGCCCAGGTTTGGCTGGGCCGCAATGCCGGCGGAAGCCTCGGCAATTTGGTAGCCGTTGGGAGGTGGACAGAGGTGCTTGTTTGCGTGTGACCTGCGGGCCCAATGGTTGATCTCTTCCTGATGCCCCGGGACTACCCCCGCGAGACTGCGAGACTCTGTGTTCCGATATGTTTAGATAGAAGCCCTGTGACTTTGGAGCATGGGCCAGTGCCCAAGCAGTCCCAAGGTGCGGCACACAATCCCTTAGACCTGGGTACGGGCGGAGGCAATGCAAACTACCTGTACAACATGACCCTGGTGGTCAATGCCGCAGCCCAAGATAGCGCAACGCTGTTGTGCAGAGGCCCTTCAGCGGACATCGAATAGACTTTCGGTGGGGATTGTCAACTCCACCAACCACTTTTGAGGTGGTTCCCAAATAAAATGCACAGCCAGGTGTTCTTTGTCCCCAGCTGAAAGCTATAAGGTTTCTGCCCAGACAAAGGCAACTGCTGGATAGAATTCTTGGAGGTTTCATGAAAGCGCTCTGCGGGGTTCAGAGTCGCTCCGGGTTCTCCTCATTCAGTCAGTTTGGTTCAACATCATCGGAGGTGCAAAGGAAACTTTGTATCATGGAACAAATGGTGTTTTGGATAAGAGCACAATTAATTCGCTTCGAGCAATCCCCACCCTCCACACTCACGAGCTTACGACCGTGAACAGCTCAACAAGCTTTGCATTGAGAGCCTTATCCACCTGTCTGTGTGTCAAACTCCACTTGTTTGCGAGCCGATCTCGAGAACTCAAGCGTCGGTTCCGTTAACAAAAGCCAAGCCCCTTCCAAAAAGAAACCCGACGGGGGATTAAACGAAGTTGCTTATTCACAACCCAAAGCAACACAAAAGCATCACCCTTTGCAAGCCTCAAGGCACACTCAAAACACGAAGGCACCAACATGAAATGTAAACCTAACTGTGCGCATTACTGGCAGGATCCACTGGCGAATACTGGCGAGCCGCTCCGGCTCGATACTGGCCGGATACTCGGCAGGATCCACTGGCAAGGGATACTCAGCGGGTACTCGGCGGGATCCACTGGGGAGCTACTCTGGGATACTCAGCGGGATACTCGGCGGGATCTCCACTGGCGAGCTACTCTGGCGGGATACTCAGCGGGATCCACTGGCGAGCCGCTCTGGCGGGATACTCGGCGGGACCCAGCTCTGGCGGGATACTCGGCGGGATCCGCTGGCGAGCTGCTCTGGCGGGATCCTCGGCGGAATCCACAAACGAGCTGCTCTGGCGGGGATACTGGGTGGGGGCGTGGTGTAGAAGCATCGCAAACGCGGATTCCAACATAAAATCTAACAACCCCTTCCTGTCGGGTGGGGAAAAAACCCAGCGAAACAAAGTCAATCCTCACCGCGACACGCAGGGCTTGATTAGACAGAACGCAGATGAGCTGGAAGGTGCTCAGGAATAAGTGCGCATTAACCACTGTGGCCAGGTTTCGCAGAGCCTTCTCTTTACCAGCGCAACCGCTTGCCCATGCCCAGGTCATCTAAGTGCTCGACAAATCATTGGGAAGTATTGGATTCTCACCTCCAGGTGTCCAGTTTTGTGCCAAACTGTTTGGATGGACGGTCGAAGCTTCTGGGCTTCTTGCAAACCAGCATTGTCTTCAGATACTATCCAGCAACTTACGGGTTCATACCAAAGCCATGGTGAATCCCCAGGTTTTTGGTTTTGGGCCAACTGCTCTGGTACGCTCCCCCACAAACATGACACCAGCGCGTCCGTTCAACAGGGAGTGTTTGTTCACGCCCCCGCCGACAGATGCTACTGCGGATGGACAAAATCCTGCATCAACTGGGATGGATGAACCCCCCATGAATACAAGGATAAACAATCTACCAAGTGGTGGTGCCTGGCGTGGATTTGTCCATCCACACCATGTGGCTACAAATCTAACAGGGAACTTCTAAAAGTGGTTGGTGGACATGCATCCCCACCCAAACGAGAACTCCACCAAAGGGGTTCCGGGACGCATTAGAGTCGACAACATTTTGTGAGGATCCCGAGGTATGTTCCAGAGAATCGCCGCAGGTCTTTGCGTCCCTCACCTTGTCGCAGTGGGCCTGGGACCTGGCACAAAGGTCCAGCCGATCCCCGGGGTGACATGGTTTGCATCTCAGCTCCGCTTGGGCTGATGAGTCCATAAGGAGCTGTTTTGGGATGTGGCCACGTGAAACGCACAAAGCCTGCTACCTGGTAAGCCGGTAAAGACAAGGAAGGTGCTGTTTGTTTGGGTTACCCCGTGGACGGTCGGTTTGGCACCCGCAATCTACCATGCATTGCAGTTGGGTTCCAACCAAAAAGGAGCCTCGCCCCTTTGCAACTTGGCGCTATGTTCAGTGGTTTTACATGTGCCTTTGGTGGGGTTTCTCTTTTGAACAACTCCAAGAAAGGACCCCTCAAACAAAACCCACACATGAGGTGTGAGTTTTCAACCGGGGAGCCCTTGGTGGACATGACCTACTAGCCACAGCGCCGTGGCAAGCGCAATTCTCCGTATTTCTCTTCGGAGAAACAAACACCACCAAAAACAACAGCAACACAAAACAACGAACAAACAAACAAGAAGACAACAAAATACGAAACCTGAGCAAAACCTAAGCGTGAGGTGAAGGCTGGGCTGCGGCTCCGGAAGCGTCAGCACCACCTGGCCTTCTTCCGTGAGCTGGTGATGGACCTCGCGGACCAGGCGTTGCGGCGAGTGAGGGGTCGGAAGTCGGAGGAGTTCTCTGCAACTGGGGTCTCCTCCTACAGGGTAGACTCAACATGAAGCATCAGAAAGTCTTATTTTCTCTGTACCCCTGATGTGGGCCAAGGGAAGTTTGTCTTAAAAGAGGGGAACCCAACAATGGTTGCTTTCCATGTTTCCCCCCTCAAACAAACACACACACACACCCATAAAATCAAGCATTACAAAGAGGGGTGCCCCTTTTTTGGGCACGCCCACTGGAGGTTTTGGTTCTGGGTTCAGGTTTGGTGAGTCAGGGAAAGATCAATGAAGAGGTCACCACAAGTTGGAAAAGATGGGAACAGATAAGTATGGCAGCAGCAGAGGATGGTAAAAGAAAACCAACTCCAAATCACTATGAAAAGGGGGTACCTTGAAAATAGGTGGAAGTAAGCCGATGTCAATTTGGTTCTAATCATTTATCAGAGGAACCATATATCTTTAGGACATTTAGGTGGGGGGCTCGTCTCGAGAGAGGTGGCATGGGGTGGGTGGGTGAGGTGGGCGGGCTGGGCATGAGGTTGGTGTGGGCAATTGACTCAGTCCCGCGGTTGTTTCCTGAGACTCAGTTGTTTGCAGGTTTGATCTGGGGGGAGGAACCGGGTTTCCGGGTTGATGCAATCAAGCATTTGGGTTGTTCCATGAGCGAAGAAGAAGAACAATGCATCTATTCTTGCAAGAGTCTGAATTGTGAAGCACGGAGTCGTAGTTGATCTTGTCAAAGTCACAGCAACCACGCCTCTCTGAACTCCTCTCTGAATTGGCTTGAAGCTTCCCGGAGCCTCCAGGTCTGTTCCAATTGGCCCCCCCAAGTTCCTTTTTTGGGGGAACGCACCTGCACGCTTTCGGGATGTCCACGATCTCCGATCCAGGTGGCAACTGACCCTGCGGCCGCCAAGGCGGGCGATTCCTCCTTTGTTTGATGCGGTTCTCCTGATTTAATCCGGAAGTTGGAGATAGGCACCATGGAAGTTTGGATGGTCATTGGCCGGCGGCATGCAAGAGTTTGGCCATGGCTGAATCCCTGCCGGGGAGCAGGGGGTGTTGCCCATAGGTGCGGCATGTGGATCTTGTTGTTTGCTTTGCCTTTCTATCGCTTTGGGCCTGATTACAATCAAGGGGGTTCCCCGCAACAGGGCTACAAATCCTGGAATGTGAAGTCAGATGATGGGGGTCCCCCCAGGGTCTGTGAGGCATTGTTGCGAAGCACCCCAAGGCTTCCACCCGATGCTTCAGGGGTCAAGCTTGTGTCCAGTTGCAATCACGTCCTAGCTACCTACCAGCATATCAGATAGATGCCATCCTTGAAAAGTCGAGACCAAGATCATCCCACCCTCCATGGAATCCTGCGAGCAGGAAAGGGATGGCATGATTTTGCTACACAACAAGCAAATCAGCCAGGAGAGGTGTTCAAGCACCCGCCAAGATTCCGAAAAAGCGTCCCCGCCGGAAAAGCCAAGCCAGAATGCCGCAAGCTTGCCTGCCATTTTTTTGGACTTTCAAAATGACCAAAAGGACGCCGCCATTTGTTGGGTCTTGTTTAGCCGATCACTCTGAGGAGAGCATGTTTCGCCTCGCAGGCCTGCGCCGAAGACAAGGCGCTGTCATAGGAACCTGGCCATTTGATGGCGCCCTGCGCGAGCCGTGCGGGGAGAAAAGAGCGCTCTCTGTGTCGGTCAGTTTGTGTCATTTTGGGTTTGTCTCCAATTGGAGCAACCCCGGCCCAAAAAGGTTGGTTTTCTTCGGTTCGCCGACTGCGACACACATCAGGGGCTGGGCCGGGCAGTTCTGAGCCGGGGAATGTACACATTTTGGTGAAGTCGTTGCACCTGACGTGTACTTGAAGAGCTTTATTTTCTGATGTACCTGCCCTAAAGTTGTAAAATAGGGTCGGGATCATGGTGTTACTCACAATCAACGCATCAGAAAAACTGACATGACTATTGCGACTTCCGTTTGAAATTCTAGACTACCACCTTTGCTGGGCAGTTTCGTTGTTGCCCCCCAAACGGAACACACATCACGTGTGCTTTGAGGCTTGAAATCAAATGCTTTCAAGCTCCTGCTTAGGAAGAGGAGGGCATGAGCCACGACCGTAGATCACTGGCAGCCACTTTGGAATGTGCCTGTATCAGTATGTTCGGCTTTCCAGTGCCAAGTGTGGGTAATGCTTACCAACTTGACACTTCCTACGGAACGTTTTATGAGGGTTTGGTGGCCCTGACTTGTCCAACACAATGTTGTGTTCTGTTTGTTTTCCAGGACAGCGGTTTGTTGCAACTGGAGTCTGGTTTGAACGCCAAACCACATCACCTTGTCCGTGAATTGTTAGGCTTTCCTGTTGACAGTGTTTCCATGATCCATGTGGGAAAAGTCAGCGGCACCTGGCACCAAGTAGAGCGTGTGTTGATCAGGCTGCCACACTAAGCAAAGGCGGTTGCTACATGCACTTATCGATTGCTTTGAATGCAACATGCACAGCTTGAAACAAGAGAAGGGCCTTATTGGTTGGCGAGTTATGGACATCATTGGAGAAGTACGATGGCCTCCCAGGGGTGCACAGTTTCCAATCGGGCTGTGTGCAACTTGGAATTTCAGCAGTTGCAGGCACACGAGTGACAAGTGCAGACTTGGCTAATGCCATCGTTCGGGTGTCCCCTGGGAATTGTTTTTTCAACTTGCTCGAGAAGCACAATCTCCATTTTAGCAATGTACCGACTATGAGGTGTACAATTTGGAGTTGCGTGATCAAGGTACGTGGCAATAGTCCATGACAAACTAGCAGGAGAGGAGTCATTGATACAGTAACAGGGTTGTACGAACCCTTACTTGCCTGCCATGAAGCCAAGGCCAAAGGCAAACCAGAGGTATACCACAAGTCCATGACCATGGGACCGAGCCATTCACACTCAACCAACTTGAGTCTTTCTTAAATTCCACCTTCCATCGAATTCAATCCCTCCAGTAGCTTCGCAGCTCTCCATGTTTGTTGGGATTTCCACATCGCAACCGGATCCGTACTCCCGGTGAAGCGAGGAAGCTGCCTTTGCTCTTGCTGGTGCACCTGAAGCGCTTTGGCTTCGAGGCACTGGGGGTTGAACCTGGCTCTTGACTTACGTCCCAAGTTAAACAGGTATGCAGACATGAAGAACAACAAGAATATGTAGAGACGCGAATGAGATCTGAATGTGCACGTGAAGCTGATGCAAAATGAGAAGGTTCAAGCAAAGCCTCGCTGAGCAGTCAATGTTGTGGTTGTGCTTTCGTTTGGTTTGGTACGCATTGGTTGCTCAGTTTGCGCTCAGTTTGCGCCGTTCAACTGAGTCCGTGCAGCACTGCACACATGCCTGCCAAAGAGTAAGCACACCCGTTCAACTCAGTCCGTGCAGCCCTGCACACATGCCTGCCAAATGGTAAGCACGCCCTGCACACATGCCTGCCAAATGGTAAGCACACCCGTTCAACTGAGTCCGTGCAGCGCTGCACACATGCCTGCCAAATAGTAAGCACACCCGTTCAACTGAGTCCGTGCAGCACTGCACACATGCCTGCCAAATGAGGCTTTCCGTAAATAGCTGTATTCGTTTTTTAGTGGCTAGTGGCGGTGGTTATGTTGGTAAGCAAGTGAAACGCAGGCCGCGGAAGCTCCGCGGAAGCGGCGCGGAAGCTGCGACCTGTTATGTTCTTTCAAACTATTGGCTTGCCTTTAAACATGTTACACGCTGGTACCGAAAAGTTACGAGTCTCAAGCTGGATCTCGGAAAGTGCACCTCGCGTACTACATCTGTGTATGAAAAGTTCCAGATCAACGAGCTGGAGCTGAGAAAGTGGCCTTCGCGTACTACATTTGTACTAAAATTTTCGATTCTCGAGCCGGAGCTCGGAAAGTGCCCGACGCGCACTGAAATAAAAACCCCGCGCCTTTTCGTTATGTAAGGGGACGTCCCTTAACTTGTTTTTTGCTGGCCCAAACCATTGTAAACCGATACAGAGGAAAAAACGATACCCCTAGAAGCCATCAAGACACATGTCAGGTCCAAGCTGTTGTCGCAAACCCAGATTGCGGAATCAGACATTTGCAGGGCCCAAACCGATACCCAAACTGATGCCCAACCGATACCCAACTCATTTGCTGTTGTACAAATCAAACTGACCATGCCTGGACAAGAAAACGGTTTGGTTTGAACGATGCCCCGAACGATGCCCAAACGATGCCCATATCGCTGGCATAGCCCGCAAACTGGAACCAAGAGCCTGTCCCGGAATGTTCTCGAGATCTTGTAAGGAGATGCCTTGGTCTGGATCTGCTGAATCACCAATCGCAATTTCACAGCTGACCAGAGCAGATGAAGAGCATTCGCAGCTATGGATGCTGCAGAAGGTACGCTTTGCGCCGCGGAAGCGGCGCGGAAGCGGAGGGATCGCCGCCTTTTTTTCTCAGTGTTTTACGGAAACCCTCATATGTGTGTGTTTGTTTGTCTGCAGCTCTTTGTGTTTGACCCTTTGGGTGTTTGTGTGTCTGTGTGTTTGCGCGAGTAATTGCCATTTGTGCCGAAAGTGCCGTTGGGTGTTACACTAGGAGGAGTCCCCCCTGCGTTTTCGCACAGGTTTCGGGGGGGTGGAGAAATGGGTGGCAGTGGCCGATGCCACAACTCCCTCGGATGGATTGGATCCAATAGGACCCACAACAAATGAGCGCCATAAACCCTGACAATACAAAGTTGTAAAGGGGGTGTCCTATAGAACCCTCGCGAAAGCCAAATCGCAGGCCGCGAAGGCTTGCGAAAGCTTGCCGCGAACGTGCCTGAAGAAGGTCCCGCGAAAGCCCCGCGAAAGCCACAGTCCAAAGGGTGCGACAGTCCGAGAAAGCGAATTCCAAAGAAAGCGAAGCCCGCGAAAGCAAAACATGGGGTCGCGAAAGCATCGCGCAAGGGTTCGCGAAAGCAAGTTCATAGTACCGCTGTTTACGCAAGAGTATTCGGCACGGCTCAAATGCCTCCAAAGGCTCCCAAAAGATTCTAGTTGTGTTGTGATTCGGAGCAGGCATGTTTAGAGCATTTGCCCGCACGTTTGTCACCAGCGGTTTGCCCAGGATCCAAACCCGGGTGGATGAAGGCTAGTAAGGGACAGTCCCAGCCATGAAAAGTTGCAGTCGCCCTTTTGATTGCTTCCATGGATTTGGGTAGACATGGAAGACCCCTCAATATCAGGTTTGATTTGGGTCGCTTTGTGTGGCTGCTTACATGTCCCAAACATGTTGAGGGCAGCCTTCTGACTTTGCGTTGTCGGGAGGCTGCCTCCTGGCGACCCACGTGGAAGATTGAGGGGGAGGCGCCGCACGCAGTGGATGCGCTACACTTTTTCCATGGCGCGCTGACTGCTGAAGCACCGACCATGTTTGAAGTTTTCTGGGGGTTTTGCCACTGGCCAGTGTGACTTCAGACAAACCGATTTCGTCGAAGATTGTCGGCATGCCAGGGCATGCCTTTTTGGGAATCATGTGCCCTGCTGTGCTGCGAAGAGTTGCAGCGACGCCAAATGTCAGACATTCGCGTACCTACCGAGACCAGGTTTTGCAAGGGGCCTGCCAATCCATGCCCTTCACCAAAATAGCACATCGGTCTTCCAATGCGAGCCTCAACAGGATGTGCAGTTGCATGCAGCTACAGTTTTTGGGGGGTTGTACCCTATTGTTCCATTTCCATCCATATTCCTTTGGTTTGAAGCAGCCGGAAAGGTTACAGCTGGAAGTATACAGTGTGCAGTCAGCATTGAGCACGCCGTGTCTGAAAGATGCTGCGTACTCGAGCGACACCTGTGCTTCCTTGACTGGCCGGCAAGAGAGTTGCCCTAAGTTGCCCTCTGACGATAGAGTCGGAGCGTTGGGGATTGTATAAGAGGACCTTCCAGCTTGAAGGGAATCCTCAAGTGGCCATGAATTTTCAGAGTTGGAATCCTCAACATGGCTGCCGGGGACACAACTGCTGGTGCAGTTTTACAATTGCTAGGTGGCATGCTTGTTGTGAAAATGCTTTGCAACCATATTGTACGAGTAGTGTATATCATTGTCAATGATGCTCTAGGTGTGGCTTCCCCTTTGCAACGTCGCACCAGAGTTGAGCAATTTGTGTTCAACATCCAGATGGCCTCCGACCCGGAGGGGAAAGCCGAGCCAAGGAGGCCGCCAACAAATCGAGAGAGGGACACCTTGTGATATGATTTGACATACCATTTGGGACCCGTGCAGCCGGGCAGCATGTCGCAGGTCGCTACAAATGAGCATTTGGATCTGCAGGACTTCGTCTCGAAGATGTCCGGCCCTCGAGTCAAGGAAGTATCTGAACCCTGAAAGCCTTTGTCGTCTTTCATGTCGAGGTGGAAGTATTGGTATTGGCGCAAGGGTCCTCATGGTCCCATGCTTATACGTCTTAACGTCGAGTATTCTCCTTGGAAGGTGGAACATCTTTCACTAAGTCCCAGCGGTTCCTTGAGCGCCAGGGATTTGCTGGGACATTCCGTTTGGATGAGCCTTGCAGTGCTGGGAGATCAACAGGAAGTCAGCTGAAGTATCTGATTCAAGTGAGGAGCTAGTGGACACAGCGCTTTCCGACATGGCCCTTCCTGGACACCTGGAGCTTTTGCATCTGGACCTGCCGTAGAGATATCAAAATGTCTGCCGCTCATAGGGAGTGCGCATCACCCTTTTGCCTCGTTCTTCACAGGAATTTGACCCCCTTTTTTGGAGGGCTTGAAAGGGAACGAGAATCAATCCACTCACTTTGGGGCTCCCTCTTTTTTTTGGACATACTTCCGATGTGAAGGGTTCGCTACGATTTGTTTCTAAATTGGTCCAAGTGGGAATAGTCAGAATTGAGAACATGGAAACTTTAAGGTCCCCCCCCCTCCCCCTTCCCCCCCGAAGCCTTAAAACATGTGGTGCCTGAGCCTGAGCCAACCGGCATCCGAAGGTCTCCGCAGCGGGCGCCGCTGCAGTACGCCCAGGGCCCCCAGTTGGAAGCCGCGGGGGCAGAGCTAACTGGCCCAACAGGCCAACTGACTGGGGTGTGTCCCGTTTCAGCGTGTTGCCTTTTGGGTTTGTGAAAAAACGGGAAACCAAAGGAAACCAAAGGAAACCAAAGGAAACCATATCTGTTTGGTTCTAGATTGGTTGGATCGGTTTGTTCCTCTTGCTTTCCAAGCAGATCGGTCTCATCGCGATGGCTGTTCCCGAAGTCCTTTAACACGACTTAGGTGGCCCTCCATCTTATTCCAGCAGACTTCCGATGATGTTACCGGTTGACAGTGCATAAGATAAACAGACGGTCAGTCAAACACCCGAAATAAACAAGGCATCAGGACTAATGCTCTAGTTTTTGCCAACTCCAGCTACAACTCTGTGTGTTTTTGACGAAGCATGTGCCCATGGCGAACTTCAGTGCAAGTCAGTTCTTCAGCTGACCGGAAAATCTGGCTACTACAAGCCAGCAGCACAGACGCGTGCGCAGTCCCTGAATGGTGGGGCTTGCGGTCAACCGTCAACACACCTCGCTTTGCTTTGTTTTCGTCACCGGTACTATGCCAAAATACGGTGGTGCCACGCACATCTGGAAAATCAACCAACAAATGCAAAGTTCAAGGCTTATCAACTGTTCGGGGAATCATCACGAGTTGTGCACCGTAAGATAGGGATTCAGGAAGGAAGCCTTCATCACACATTTCGGCAACTGTACACCAAGTTCTCAGCAGGAAGTATTGCCAACTTGGAAACGAGCCCAGCTGTCCATCGGGGAAACCCATATGGGCTTGATTTCTGAGTCACTCCTTGCTCAGAACGCTCTTTCCCTCGCTCCGTGCTAAGAACCCGCAAGCCAGTGTGAATGACACAACTTGCCCGATCAAGCTTCCTACTGTTCATTGCCTTGCATTTTCCTGGTGCGTCAAGCATGTTCCGTGTTGAAGGACCTGCAACATGTCCCCGCGGCAAAGCAAACGGAAACGGTCGATTATAACAACCAACTGGCACATCCCGGAAGGACCACCGCGCTTTGAGGGAAACCTTGCGGAATCCCAAAGTGACACCCAAGCATGCGTGGTACCCGGTACCCAGGATGGGAAAATGGCTTTGACGCAAGATGGTGGTACCCCCCAAATGGGTTGTTTGGCCGTGGTGCGTCCTTGAAAGCAACCCCAGACTCAACAGCAAAACACACATCACTGCTTGTAGTTGCAAAGCAGCTGGCCGCCAAGGATCTCTTCGCAGCTGTAGATCATGCAGGCAGACGCAGCCGACTTGGGGTCATACACAACCTGAAAATCATGACCCCTGCCATGGGAAACTCACAGCCCTCACCCAGAATCGGAGAATTGTTGGAGCTGCCATGGTCTGCTTTGGGAGATTTGTGGCCTGACCCCCTGCACCTTGTGTTTACCTCGACTGTGTGAGCAGAATACTGGGAAATTCAGTTGGAGCTTGCAAAGAAACAAGCCTGGCAGATCTGAGCAGTGTTCTGGCCAGGGACACTCTTGCCTGGGTGTTTTCAACAATAGGGAACCCTGAAAAGGTGGGTACATTTGGTTTGGCTGCCGTTTAAAATCATCTGAAACAGGGTTCCTTATTTTTGGAAACACCCTTTCCCCCACAGCTGAAAGCTTTAAGGTTCTTGTTCGAAACGACTAAAGGATGAAATTCGGAACGAGTTCTCGCAAGGGTTTCGGGTTGGGTCGCTGTTGGGGATACCAATTGGGCTTGATGGGATCTTGTTTCAATGATTGTAGATTCCAAGGTTCGCCATGTTCACCAAGTGTGGATCAGAGTTAAACATGATTTAGGGGCAACAGCTGAGCTAGTTTGAGGCTACGCCCCGAACTGGACCCCAAGCAAGCCCAAGGAACATCGGCACCGCAAGGCGCCTCGCCCATGTCGGGGCACTACACGGCCTCCTGCCGAAGAGCGGACGGGCCGGGGGGCCGAACGAGTGAGTGCCTGGGATGGGATGGGTCCGTTCAAGTTTCCTTGTGAGGAGTTCGAACATGTTGTAGGAGGTAGTTGTCCAGTGTGCCTCTTTTGTGTTCCCACCTGAGAATGGTCAGTTTCAGATGCGACAGGAAAATGTGCATTGCGCCTAGGCACCAGCGCGTGCACATGCAGAAAACCCTGGTTTTTTGCAGTGCTTTAGCAAGACTGGCAGCTAAATCACATCGCAAGGGGCGCCTTTTCTGTAAATCCATGGGTGGGTTTTAGGTGGGTCCAGATGTAGTGCTGCCAAAAAGGCGGTCTTGGCCCCTCGATGTTTCCGCTGAGATTTGGCATCGCTTGAATTTCTATGTGATTTTCACACGTGCCTATTTGATTGCGCCATTTCACTCATTTGCGCTTTTGAGTAGGTCTTTGAATAATTGGCATTGATTGTATTCAGCCTGCAGCTCGTTGAAGCTTTGCGCGACCAAACAAGTCTTGGCAAAGGATGACGGGAAAGGGACGGTTGATAGTGGAGCTCTTCAGAAGCTAACTAAGGAGTACCATGACTGAGCTGCGCAGTGTTGCCTTCCTTGGTCATTCAGAGAAATACGAAGCAGGGTGGAGGCAACCATATGGCCATCAGTCAACCCGCACCAGCAGCCGGGCCCGGGCCAAGCGCAGGTGGTGGCGGTTCGATGACTCTCGCACTGAGTACCTGGGGAGAGCCGGGTGCGAGGCGGCTCTCTCGGGAAATTCGACACAGATGGGCCAGATGGGACCGGTTCCCCATCCTCCCATCAATACGTTTGGAAGTTGACAGGCGGGGTTAGGATCTGGAATAGGCCTCCTGGGCGCTTCCACAATTGTTAGAAAAAGATAATCTGCGCTGAAATCACCTGGATTTTTGTCTGGCAGAGGGCAAGGAGTGCTCTTGCCTTGAATCCTTGCTCATAATCATATCTTGTTTGATTGGCGTCACGGTTGACAAATACTCGAATCTTGCGAGGTTGCTTGAGGAGACTCACCCCGACTCTTCTCGCGGGTCGCCACATAGGACAAGCAAGGTTTGCTTCAGGATTCAAACAACGTTACTTCATTTATGCCTGGAAGTCTGGAGGAAGCCAACAAAGAGTAGGCAGGCAGATGTGATCACAGACGGTTTTGTTTCTTCTTGGCAAACATGTTGTGCTGAAAAGGATGACCTGCTGATGTGGCAAACTATGGCACCCTGCTTTGGAAGCCGGTGGGAGACTCGCAAGGCAGTAATTTGGCTCAACAATCCCAGTTTCTATCTAGTATGTTTTAGTCAAGATAGCACAAGACTTGTTGCTATGCAGCTGTAAGACATCTCTGGGCTTGTAGCATCGATAAAACAACCAATGTGATTGACACACGCAGCACTTTTTCGAGGTAGACACAATGATATCATTTGATCAGCTCACAGCCCCCAATCCAAAACAGCCGACGGGTTCGCTTTCTTGCCTCTACCAAGATTGGAGGGTCCTTGGGTATAGAGATCCCAAGCTGATATCAGTACTGGCAGAGGGGCAGGAAGGAGGGAGAGGCACGTGAAGGAAGAGAGGCAAGGATGGAAAGAAGCAAGGAGTGGGGACATGATTGGGGCTTGGCTATGCTCGTTCTTGGCTAGATCTGAAGGTTTCTGTCCGGTCCGTGTGAACTTTGTGTATCTCAAGGATCTGAAAGTATCGCGCAATGATTGTATGTCGTGCAAATTGATGATGTACACATTTCTGGTCAGGCGTGCGATATTTTTGTTGAAGCCATGAGATTGTCCATTGAATTGCAACGTGCAAACAGCAACACACCCACCAACACACCAGGGCATGATACTTGGACAGAATCCACACCACCAGTTACACACGATCATGTTTCGTAGGGCTTCATCTATCCCAGGTGCGTTTTGTGGGTTTTGTTCTTCAGTGGCACACTTAAGAGTTTAGAGCACATACCCGGATCGTTTCCGCAGACCACGGAGAAGAAGGTGATCGGCTCCTGGCGCCTCGTCCAAACTGGCAGCCCACAAAAGGGTCCTCGAAAGGGAGATTCCTCTAGACATGAAAACGTTTTGCCGATTCACGTTAGTCAGGGGAGTAACATTTTTGCATGTTTGGCCTTCTGGTTGGAAGGATGCACATCCAAGGTTGAGCCCTGGTTGGCAGAATCAACAGTAAATCAGTGTTTGGAGCCGAAAAAGACACTTGCCAACATGCATTGCAGGGCTCAGTTTTGTCAAAGTTGCAAGTTCTGGACGTGAAACATATATTGTGTTTACTTGCGGGGAGATCAGTACGGTTCCTAGCCAATTTAGAACACGTGTACCCAGCTTCTTTACTAGTATTCTGTCCGTGCCGTATGATTGTTGCACGTGTAGTCTCAGCTCTTGCCTCACACTCAATTTATGCGAGTGCGCAGTGAAGACACACCTCATTCCTTGCGCAGACTGGCATCATGTAGTCGGGAAGACTATTGAATGATGCGCTGAGCACAAGGAAGATTTAGCACGTGCTACGCGCTACGGTCAACACGAAGCTTCACCTTCGCGTGCGATACCGAGAGCTGCAACATCTGCGTGAAACGCGCGTGGCTCGACGGCTTCACTCCCGAGAAGCAGTCCGCCAATGATATGGGTTGCTGCCTCGCAACTGTGTGACCCCAACATGTTCTCTTTGGTCATTTGGGGGTATCATGATTGGATCGTTTTGTTCTGATGTGCTTTCGGCACAACGATTGGATTGCTCCGCGTTGTGCTCCAGAATGCTACACGCTGCATCCCAGGAACTACCTGCTCCTGTTCCAAAGGCCTGGCTGCGGATGCTCACAGTGCATAAGCCACGGGGGGGGGGGGGCGCAACACGTACAACCATACACATGTGGCTATGAGCTTTACTAGGGAACCTCTTTAAAAGTGGTATGGACATCAACTTTGCAAATGTCCACAAGATCCGGGATCCATTGAATTTCATATCCATTGAATTTCATATCCATGGGGGTGTGTCTTTTTTTAGGGGAACCCCCAACATGGTGGGTTTTTCGGGTGTCCTTCAGCGGTTTCCCTTTAAGCCAACACCCCAAAACGGGTACCCGACCGATGCCCAAAGCTCCAGGCGCGACGCGCCGCGGGAGGTGGAGCAGGTCCCGGAGCAGAGCCTCCGGCGCCCGGAGCGGGGCCGTTCCCGGCGTCCATGTTTTACTGACGAAAGCCCGGGAAATCGGAGGGAGAAGCAAGGGACCACTTTGCATTTGAGACAGATCAAAGTTCAGGGTAAGGAAGAGCCAATGGGATTCAGTGTCCTTGAGGTTGTTGCCAAAGTAGCCCCAAAAAGGGACATTCAGCAAGTTTGGGTGTCAGGGAGTTTCAGGCGGAACCAATATAGGCAAGGAAGCGCCCTATTTCTGCGATGCCCCGTGAAAGAGCCGCTGCATGTACACATGAAAACATCATATTACAAAATAAGTAAGGATATGTATATATGTATATATACATATATATATATATATGCACGCATGTGTATGTATGTTTGTGTCGTACACACACATGCATTGTGTGCATCATTTGTTCCCGCTTGGGGCACGATCTCACCCAGGATCAAGGGTGTTTTTAAGGGATCTTTTCCACGCCCGTTGAAAAGTTGTATTCTTCTAGACCTGATCATTTCTGATTTGGGCATGGTCAGCATCAAAGCAGTTCTGTTGTTGATTTGAGCTGCTCGTGTTGTATGTTCGGATTCTTCTTTTGGCACCACACCTCGAGGCGTTTAGGGCTTATGTTGGCGTGTGGTCAGTCGGTCTAGGCCAAGGCTTGAAAGTTTTCCACGGGACGCGAACTATTTCTGGCCTGGCAACGCATGTCAGCACTGGTATGGTGTACCTATCCTGGTGCGACGTCATGTGTCGCCCCCAGGAGCTTTGGCCGCACGTGCTGGATGGTGCAACCAGGTGCGACCGGCTGTTGGTGGGTCCCCCCGGTCTCCAGAAGTAGATCCAGGGTGTGTCTTTGGGGAGCCCTCTTTTGTTTGGTTCTTTGAGGAAACCAAAAGGATACGTTTTTCCTACTGGGGGACCAGAAGACCTTTCATTCAGTCCAACTGCCCCCGGCAGGCAGCACAGCGCCGACCCAGATTGACGGAAAATGACAAAGATCAGCTGCTGGGAGGGGAGGAACTGATCAGATGCCAGGTTAGAGCCGCATGCCAGAGCCTCAATGTCAAGAATGATCAGCCAGTCGATCAAGTTAATAGGCACGGGGAATCTTGCCATGGCTTTTCACGGGGTGAACCAAAACGGTTGGCAGCCTGAAACTAAGAAGGGCCCGCGTCAGCCAAGTGCCAAGGGATGGCTGAGCACCTGAACCACCACCGCGCACTGTTTGCGCTAAATTTGCATGCCATGTGTTTCGGGGCCTGGGTGAGATTTGGGTTTGCCTCAAAATTAAAACTGTTGTGTTGGTGTCCTTTTGGTTTGCCCTTTAACCCTAAAAGGGAAACCCCAACAAAACACTTGTTTAGAAACCGAGATGTGATCCCTGGATGTCATCCATGGGTTTTGCATCTGGACCAATCATATCGACCTTGCAAAGTGTTTTTGTTTACAACTTCCAACCCCATGCTGTCAGCTTTGTGAGTTGTCATGATTCACAAAGATTCACGTCATGACTGTACTGCATCCTTGGTATTGCATGTGATGAGTACATTCCTCTAGGAAGCACCTGGCTGCCCCAGTTTTTATTGGCGGTACAGCGAGCCTTGCCAGCTTAATCACGCCATGTCAATATTAGGCAGCATTAGCGTGCAGGGTTCTACATAACTTTCAGGTACAACAAGAAGTGAACTTGAGAATAGCCTAAACAGACAGGTTGTAGCGAGTTTGATAGCGAGTTTGGTAGAACCAAATATCAACAGATATAGTGCAGCTGGGGGTTTACTCGGTCACGGGACAACGCCTAGATGGACGTCTCCCAAATTTCGCGGGCCGAAACCCTCCAGGTGGTGTACTTGAGGTTCCCTTTACGCCATCTGAAAAGGGGCTCTGTATGTATGTTGAGCACACACGCACAGGAACTCGCTGTTTCGGCTCCCAGACAAATGCCGGATCAAATCTTTGTGGGGCCAAAGAAGAGATACATGCGAGCCACGATTTGCTGCGTGTGCGCTCCATTCTGCGTGGTTTGCTTTTTAGATGTGGTGCTTGTTTGACTCACTTACCAATTGGAGGATGCACTTAAGGACTCATCCGCTTTCCTTCCAACATGGGACTTCGCCAACTTCTTGAACTTGCGCAGAAGGCGGGGGGCCCTCTCCAGGGACCGCCGAAAATGCTGCATGCAGTGTCTTGAAGGCCATAGGCAAGTGCCGGTTGTTTCTTAGTTCTTGAACTTTGAACCATGAGGCCACATTTTTTTGGTGTGTGTGTGTTTGTGTTTGTGTTTTGCAAGAAAAACTCAGATGCCTTGCGCGAGCAAAGAGTCCAAAAGATTGTGGCCACACCTGACCACTTGAAGCCCTCTTTCGATGGCTTTCTGACAACCCTCCGGCTTCTGCTGAATCACCATTTGCGCAGGAACACTTTTCTATGGTGTGGATGTGTTCAGGGTCCTCGCTACGAACTTTGAAGCCTTGGAATAGCTTGAGTTTGCTTGAGGTGGAATGTTATGCTTAGAGCAATTGGCTTGTCCAATACATTCACCAACTGCCAGATTGGCCTACATGACGCACTCTAAAGGTTGTCACATGCGAAGGCTTCATGATTGGAAACATAGATCATCAACCTGACCGCAATGTTTTGTCCTGATAAAGCCAAAACCTTCCCACTGCAAGAGGACACCCATGAATGGTCCACAGGTTTGTCTCTCTGGAGAGATCAAATGACCATTTTGTGTGTTGCTTGGATGGGTGAGGTTGCATTGTCTTGCACGTTCGTTCTGCTTGAACATTGCAGGGAGGTTGCATTTGATGTTTCAAGTTTGTTTCAGTCTCACCATGTGCGCTAGTGCTCGATCTGGACACAGCATATTTTGTCTGAGTGTCTTCACCATTGTCATTGATCTGTATCAATCCTTATTCATGTTACGCATTCCTTGAGCCTTGAGGGTTGCAACGTTTTCTCTCCATGAATTGTGCTTCGTTCCCTTACCTCAGGTTGGCTAGCAACCGCGCAGATACGCTCTGCCCCCAGACCCCACGCATCACAAGATCGCCTTGCAACGTATCTGGGAGTTTACGAGCTCACGACCGTGCGAGTGCCAGGTTGAATGGCCCATGCCCTAGCTCCTTTCTCCGAGCTTTCCAGAGGTTTGGTCGACATATTTCCCGTAGCTGGTTCAATTGGGAGGGATTGGACTTACTAAATGCCCACACGAACTAGTGAACTCACGAAGTTTCTTATGTCCCCTTGGAGAGAGAGGCCATTTTTAGCGTGGCTCGCGAAGACGAAGGCTTAGCAGCCTCAACTGCCGCGGTGTGCAAGGCAATCCCTCGATTGGGGAAACCGAGGTGGCCTTGGTTGAAGAGAGACCAAAGATGGGAATCAAGGTTTCGAATTGTTCCTCGAATTTAAAGAATTTCTGGCTCGAAGCTGATCTCAAGAGCCGACTTCTGGGAAGCTGTCTCCAAAAGGCCTCCATGGGATTTCCTGGTGCTTTTCCCGGTGTTTCCAGCTTGCAATGCCCTCCACATCCATTGTTAAGCATACATAGCTAGATGATTCGGTTCTCTGTACAGTACACGGCCACCACACACCCACACAGTGCCGTTGATATCACCCAACAGCCAGGGAGCCTATTTGAGTGCGCGTGAGTCCCGGTTTTATGCCAATCCCTTGAGTATTTATAAGTTTACCCAGCAACCAGACCACTGGGTCGGGCTTGATTTACGGGGTCACCCACAAGGGTAACCCCAAAGAGGTTTAACCACTGGGGTGGCCAAACATGAGGGTTACAAGGCCCCGGACAGATCCCAAAGAAGGGGCCACCTTTGCGTCTTTTGCTGCCACAAAATGGGAGCTCCAGCTGAGGCGCCAAGGGAGCCAAAGGAGCGCGCGCAGGAGCGCAATCTGGGAGCATAGATCGGGTTATGTTGTGTGTTTTTGTTGAGGCTCTGTACCCTTTTCACCTTGGCTTCAAGGGAACCAAGACTTTTCAGCTTGTTTTGGCAGACACAACTTCGAACCCCAAAGACACACATGTCATGTGTGTTGCTTGTCTTTATTTATGCTTTGTGCTTTACTGCAGTTTCCACTTTTGGTGTTGCTTTGGGCTTTCAAGTCAGTTTCCATTCGGTGAGGTGCTTAAAGGACACATTGGGAACTCAGTGTGGATTGCTCTACCGTTTCCAGTTTCCATTAGGGACGATTGCCTTGTCGATGGAGACGGCACAGTCGCGATTCATGAAAAGCAAACCCTGTGCCAGCGGCACACATCATTCTCCATGTGTCAGGTTGTCAAACACGGGGGCCATTTTGCGATGTCCTGGTGACATGTAATTAGTGCCGTGTTGACAGGGCCCCTAGATTTGACAAACTGCCATATCATTCCAGTTGAGGTTTGCCTTTGTTGACTGGACAGCTTCGGCATCTTGAACTCACGCAGTTTGCAAGAATCCATTTCAGCTGGCTTGCGGATGTTCACGAGGTGAGACAGGTGATTCCCATGTCAATTGATAGCAGTTCCATGTTCGAAGCAGGAGCAGCTGTCAATAAAATTGATCATTGGTAATCTACCCTTGGTTTGGGTAGGGCATTGTCTGATTTATATTTATCGTGTTGCTTTTGCTGTCCTGGAGGCAGTGGTGCACACACACACAGTGGCTGATTTGCTGGCAATGCCAGCTCAGCACAGTCTAATCAGCCATTTGCCCATAAGTTTGATCCACCCACCCCTCATTGTTAACGGTCGAACAGTTGGAGAAGACTATATCGGTTGTTGTTGTTGATCTTATACATCATCCTTCTTTGGTCAAGAAGATGACCTTCAGCCTTTCGCTCATTCAAAGTAGATGGGGATTTCAGACCAAGAGCAATCTTGGTATGTGCTCCATCTCACAACAATCATATTGAAGGTCCTCCGAATGTTTGGGGGATGTCTTCAGACCCAAACCACAATTTAGTCACATTTTTTGAGGCTTGCCCAGGGTGCTGAGGAGAATCATGTCCTGATCACTATCCCAAGTCACTACAAGGCTCAACATCATGCAAGCGCTTGAATTGAGCGATCCATATAACTCAATGGTCTATGTTTCAGTTGTTGATTCGGATCTGAGCTTCTCCAATTTTGCGATTGTGGGCAGGTTGCTTTGTCTGGGGTTGCGAACAGTGCTAGCATTATTTTCAAAAGCACCACAAGTCAACACCGTTCTAGCTGTACTTGCCCATTTCTTTCCAGGGTTCCTTCTTTCAGAAGATGCCTGAAAGGAAGCTTCATTTCTCCAGAGAAGGATGGTGAATGGCGAATCAACCTTGGAAACACGCTCCTATTTTTGGCCACCTCCCCGGCACTCGGCCTGGCGCTCGCGCATCCCCGCCTGCTGTGGCAGGAGGGCACACGGCCCGCGGCGCGCGCCCGGAGCATCAGTGAGCAGAGCGTTCGCCACATGTGAGTTCGGGTCTTTGGGTTGGACCTTTATTTTGTTGGGAAAAGGATTGGTCCGCCAACCAGCGGAAAGATATTTGTTTTGTGCAGGGAGCCAAAGACCACCTTGTTTAGCGATATGCTTGTTCTCTGATGGCGGATACCCCTAAGTGTTGGGGTTATTTTGCTGGATGTACTTTAAACACCAACAATCCGGGAATATCCAATTTCAGGACACCCCACATAAATATGTGTGAACACATACATACTATATATAATATATATTATATATATATATATTATATATATATATATATATTATATATATATAGAGAGAGAGAGAGACACACACACACACGGAGAGCTAACTATGGGGAATGAGGCTTCCTCTTGCTCCAGGTCTCAATTTATTGCCTGCACCTGGGCCCTGCCTTTATTCCATGCCCATGAACATTGCTGGAATTGTCTTAGACCCAACTTATGAAATCTCTCAGGTACGCGAGCCTAGCATGTTTACGTGTTCCTGTTACCGATGCCTGCTGCACCCACTCCGTACGTGTGCTAGTGCTCGTTGCAGGGTAGATCAAAACACGGACAGATGCATTTGTGTGCACATCGGAATTGGTTTGCTTCTTCAAAGCAACTGCGGCCCATGCACAGCGCTTCAAAACGGCTCAAGACCGTCAAGACCGAAACTTGCTCCCTTGCATGACCATGCTTCATTCTGAGGGAAAGGAATCCTGGGAATCGTGAGAAGGAACCTGATGAGCAACCAATTCTGGGGTAATTGTGAGCCCTGGCGCAACTTGGCGCAAGCAAGAACTACGAGACTGCTCCGCGCCTTACTTGTCACCCTGAGACAGGGTTCCTTTGATTTCTCCTGTGGCTTTAAACATCGCGTTTTGGCTGGTTCAAAGTGAGTTTCCTTTGGGTGACGTTTAATGAAGTATAGACTGTGATGCCCACCAGAAGAGGTGTTTGGATCACTCAACTGTTGGCCCTGCGTTGCCATTGCCTTGAGGCCGGCAGTAGCGGAGAGATGAGGAAGAGAACGCCCACCAGGAGCTGCCCGCTGGGGCTGCTTGTTGACTGATGCGCGCACCACTGATGAACCTTAATTCGTTTTTGCAACATTCAAGTGTCACCTTTTGCTCGGTGCGCCCCCCACCCTATGTACTATGGAAATCCATGCAGCCGGTGGATCGACACATGGAGAAGAGGACTGTGAAGGCCAAGGTCCACTGAATCACGTTCTTTTGGTGGACTGGCTAGGGCCCTGAAACAACACTACACTGTGTCAGTATACGGAACATTCCAATCAAACCAAGTTGTTGGCCGCTGGTTGCGAAACGTCGCGCGCGGCTCACCCAATGAATATGGTCAGCCGTATATGGATCCATACTATGGAAATCCATGCAGCCAGTGAATCGACACACGGAGAAGAGGACCGTGAAGCAAGGTCCCCTGAATCACTTTCTGTTCGTGGACTGGCTAGGGCCTTGAATTTACACCACTGTGTCAGTATATGGAACATTCAAACCAAGTTGTTGGCCGCTGGTTGCGAAACGTCGCGCGCGGCCCACCCAATGAATATGGTCAACCGTATATGGATCCATACTATGGACATCCATGCAGCCAGTGAATCGACACACGGAGAAGAGGACCCTGAAGGCCGAGGTCCCTGGATCACTTTCTTTTCGCGGAATGGCTAGGGACTTGAAACAACACTACACTGTGTCCGTATACAGAACATTCCAATCAAATCAAGTTGTTGGCCGCTGGTTGCGAAACTTCGCTCGCTTCCCACCCAATGAATATTATCAACCGTATATGGATCCATACCATGGAATTTCATGCAGCCAGTGAATCGACACACGGAGAAGAGGACCCTGAAGGCCGAGGTCCCTGGATCACTTTTTTTTTTTTTTCCGCAGAATGGCTAGGGACTTGAAACAACACTACACGGAACATTCAAACCAAGTTGTTGGCCGCTGGTTGCGAAACTTCGCGCGTCGGCCTTGTCAATGGTGCATGTTCAAACTCACTCCGAGACCGTTTCGGGTCCATGGACGGGGCCATGCCTTTCTACCTCCTGCCATTCTCCAACTTCCCTGATGCTAACTATGCGCTGCGCATGCGTTTCTCACAGCAAGCTCAACTATTTTCGGATTGCGGAACTCTGGGTTAAACTTCCTTCGACTTCAATGGCTTGCAACTGGGCGCATTAGGTAAGTAAGCCTTTCCGCGACCAGCCACTTCATAGTGATCTTGACTGCCTGGCACTAGGACTGGCTCCAAAGACAGCGCTGCTGTGCGAGCTGTCGCACGGCAGGCGGGAAGCTTCAACACGGAAGCAGGAAGCGAAGAGGAGCAGCCTTAAACCCCGGACTCCGGACAGGCGCCGCTTGCCCTTGAGCAGCTCCGCTCACAGGGCTGAGGGGGATTCGACTAAATCTCGACTTGCTATACTTAGAATATGAGGGCCGCTATCTTTAAGACACACACACACACATTGTATGTATAGTATATATATATGTATATAATATACGTATATATATATATATACATTTGGCATGAAGGGCTTGAACAAGTTGAACTTGGCGCCCCTTGATCCCTGAGATCCGCTTGCGGCACTTCGACCTTTGCTTAGCAACTCCGCAGGCCGAGGCGGCGCGGAAGGCCAGCTCTCCGGCCAAGGTCGGGCGATGCGGCATGCAGATTGGAAGGTTGGACGCTTGGACGGCATTTTGGTTTAAGGACAGAGCCACCTGGAAGGTTCAATGATGGGCGTTTGGATCGCATTGGTTTAAGGCAGAGTGGAACACATTGGCTATGCATCCGGGCATGATTGAGGTTGGTGTGAACGCCCGATCTGAACAAATTTCTACACTGCGGTTTTGCGAGCCCGTTTTGGTGCAGGTGGTGTGCTGTAGGGAGAATGTGCGTTTTACCCGCAAACATGTTGCAATGTGGACCAACACCACCTTTGCCAGCGATTGGAGAAGCATTTTGGTCTGGTAATTTCAAGCGAAACTCACATGTGGACATCTTCTAGGCCTCCAAGTGCGAGATAGGCTCTTGAGTGGCAATGGACAACCCTAACATCGAAGGCCGGCCCACAAGGTCCAGCGAAATCGCGCGCTGGGGCGAAAAATGGGCTGGGGGTTCTTGACTTGCGTAAAACTTTGCCTTCAGATCAAACGCATGCTGTTCGGTTAGTTTGCGCAATGCGCACTGGGTGCAAAAGGGCTTGTTCTTGCAGCTGTGCGACGCTAGCGCGGGTGTAAGTGCCAGGTTTGCTTGGGTCAAGGATAACATACTTAGGAAGCATGCCACATTTGTGTTGTGGGTTGGTTTGTAGTCCAGATGAGGGAGCCCCAAAGACGGGTTGGTTTCGCTTGGTTTCACTTTAAAGCGACATACAGCGACCTCAACGGTGCAAAAGACAATCCGGTTTCAGTGGATCTTCAGCACTCAACCGTTCCCCTGCTGAGTTTGCCTTGACAGGCAAAGCAGCCGGCCCGAGGCCAGTGGATGCCTTTGTGTGTGCTAATCTTTGTGTCAGGGTCGAACCTGTTTGCTTTGGGAAGGTCGTGGATCGGAACTTAGGCAACCGTCACATGTTTGACATGGCAGTGCAGTCTGGGGATTTTGTTTCGGGGGTTCATTGTAGCACGATCAGGTGTTTGTTCCTTTGCAGCAAAGTGACGTAGCGAAATCGTGGCGCCATGTCGCTCTTTAGTCAATAGTGCCCATGCCTCGGAGCTTCTGGTAAGTCTTCAAAGTTGACTCGCGTACCAAAGTCGTTTGACAAGTTGCAAGTGCCGTTCAAACTGCTGACGAAGAATCGACGCATATTTGCAATTTTGTGCCCAGGCTTTTAGTCTTAGTATTGCAGCTTGTCGGTGCGTCGTTGTTGGAAATGCAACACATAGCAGGGTACTGCGCATACAAGCCAAGATAGGACTCCCACCCTTTGGGATTTTGCATTCCGAGCTTGATGCGACTTCCCTGCAATTAACATGGACCTCCACGTCTAACTGACATGTGCCCAAGTGGTTGCCCGCCATTCTCCTTTCGGAAGACAAGGTGTTGAGGCCTCTGGTTAAGGCTGGAGTTCTATTATTGGGGCAAGACTGCGTGTCTCAACGTCTCAGTTGGCAGTTGACAATTGGCGAGGACGTAGGGGCAGGGGCACGGGTCACTGCTGCCTATGACGGAATCGAGATCGCTTGCCAGGGCTCAGTGGCGATGTGTGTGCAACTGGTGCCGGTTTGTGCCGGTGCCGGGGGACTGGCACAGAGGCTGACCAAAAGCGCAAGCAAACAAGATCGCAAGACAGCCTTTGTGACGTCGCTCAATTTCCTCCAACGGGACGCGGCAAAAGTCAACGAGGGCGTCTCTGGAGCACTGAGTGCGAGGCGTTGGCGGCCACGGACGACTTCGCAGACTCTCGGGACTGAACACGATTATTTAGCGCTGATTCTTTTGAGCATAAAGCGTGTTCGATGTTTTGTGCTGCCAAGTTTGTTTGTCTGACCATGCGCGCCGTGACCATTGGCCGGTCCTTTGAGCTTTTTTTGCCTCAGCAGCTCACAGGCAGGTTGGTGTCGTGTGGGTTGTTCTCCCTTTGAAGGGAATTAAGTTTCGGCTTCAGCAAGAGCGCATTTGCCTGGTGGTTTCAGCTCATCTCGTAAGCGGGGCCTCTCACCAAGTGAGGCCTGTCAGATTCCCCTTAGTGCAGGTTTCGGGCATGGTCCCAACCCGAAACACGCAGACACATTTCGACATATGGTGGCGCCTTTGACATCGTGTGTTTCGTGGCATCTTCCGCTTGTTTTCGGCGAGAAATCTTTGGATGCCTTCCCGTGGCGCATTCTGACCATAGGCGAGCTTCGGGCAAGCCACTCCTCCCCGGAGGCAGCGGACATCGGTGGGGGGTGGGGGCTGGGCAGCGCATTGCTGACATCTCGGACCGGCGCAAGACCGTAACAAGGAACCTTCATGGCTAACCTTGTTTCATTGTCACGGAATGAATAGTGCAGATAGGGTGCAAGGTTCGTTTGTTGGGGATCAGCTGCACCATGCCATGCCATCAGGACGATGGCGGTACTGGGGGCGCAGGCGCGCAGAGTTTGGAGGGAGAGATGTGACTGGAGTCGGGGTCCTTGGTTTGGCTTTTGCAAATTGATTGGGCCAAACTGGGTTTAGATGGGCTCCAATCATTTACCAGAATCCATTTTCCGGACGGATCCTGTTGTCGGTGTCTCCGCGCTTGTGTGGCCTCGGGCGACATGCAGGATTGCGGCTGCTGATCAGACGCATGAGGTTTGGAGGGACACTTCTGCACAAAAAGACACCACCCATGGCCCCGGATTGCCGTGCCGCAACCAACACTCGTTGATTGAGCTGCGGGCCCTGACTTGGCACGCACCAGTAGGGAGATTGTTCGTGGCACATTCACACACTCCAAGAAGGTGGCAAAATCATTCTGTTTCAGAACAACTACCGGGATGCGTGCTGTTGAAGATTAGCACGGCTTTGGCTTACCCGCACTTTACCATGCCTTTGTTGCCAAACCGTGGGCAGTACTCGATGTGGTTCATTGCAGGTCCCACTTGCCATTCAAACCACGTTTATCCATGTGGGAACTTCTCAACTTGGCGGATTCCGTATGCAAACGGAATCTAAGAGGAATCCAGCCATATTAGACCATCCCTTGTTTGAGAAACATGAATGTGTTTACAAGAGTGTTGAAAATTGATGGCCGAAGCTTTCCCGAGCCCTTGCTCCTAGCTAAGAACATAGGGGGAACCCCTACAAGGCGTGGCTTCCCTGGCAAACAACTCCCCACCAAGGCCACCCTCAAAAGCGACACCCTCTTTGCACCTCTTAGATATTCACTGCCCGTGAATTTGCGACTCTTCCTTCCATGGCTGCACGGGATGCGTATACAGGGTTTGCGCGCGTGTGTGAGTGATATCTCGGGCTGCATCTTCTACCTGTTGTTGGATTTGTGAACACAATTGCACTGCCTTTGGGGTCCAGCTTCCAAACTAAGCCAGCGGTTGCGCGCAGGGTCGGCCATTGTTTGCTGGCCTCCGCTGAGATTTTATTGTAAACGCTTCGCGTTGCCCGCCTCGGCCCAGCCTAGTTTGAGGGAAGGGTCAGGAACACCGAAATCCAGTGTTGGGAAGGTCCGAATACCTGAAGCTGGCTTCAGACAAGTCAGACAAGCCGGCCTCGCCTGGTTGGGCTGGGCCACAGGCTAGTCTCAGACACATCAGATAAGCCTGCGCTGGGCCTGAAGCTAGTCTCGGGCAGCTTGGCTGGACCTTGCTTGCGTGGGTTGTTGGTTGAGCTGAAGCTAGTTTACGGCGGGCTGGGCAGCCGCACTGAGGGGGCTGGGCTATGGCTGGGCCCTGAGGCCAGTTTCAGACACGTCAGACAGGCCTGGCCAGCAGGCGGACTGGGGCTGGGCTAGACGCTAGTTGAGCCCAGGCTGGTGAGGCCCAGTCTCGGCGCTAGATAGCCTGCGAGTCTCAAACCGGGTGGGCTTGGGTGGGGTTGGCTTAGGTAGTCTCAGCCACGAGGCTGCGAAGCCATGGGTGGTGCTGGGCAGCTGGATTATGGTGTTGGTTGCGCCTGGAACTTCGGCTGGCTGGGCTGAGCTGTGCTTGGGCGGGTCGCTGGATGGGCTGAGGCTGGGTAGCGAGTTGCTGGCCAGGCCGGGCCTGAGGCCAGTCGCAGACACGTAAGACACGCCAGCAGGCGGGCTGAGGGACTGGGCCTGAGGCTAGTCTCAGGCTGGCATACCTTGAGACCAGTCTCAGACTGCGCTGAAGGGGCCTGGTCAGCCTGGGCTGCTGAGTAGCTGGCATAGCTTGAGACCAGTCTCAGACTGGTCGTTGGCCTGAGGCCAGTCTCAGACACGTTAGACAAACCACACTGGGCTGAGCCTGCTGGTCTGGGAGTTGGGGGCTGGTAGTGGCTGGCATGCTCTGAGATGCGCTGGGGCCTGGGCTGGGCAGGCTTTTGGGCTGGGCCTGAAGCTAGTCTCAGCCACAAGGCTGCGAAGCCATGGGTGGGTTGCTGGCTGCCGGGCAGCCGGACCAGGCTGCTGGTTGTGCCTGGAACTTGGGCTGGGCGGGCTGGGCTGAGCTGTGCTTGGGCGGGTTGCTGGATGGGCAAGGCCTGTTTCATACACACTTGGGCCTGAGGCTGGGTGGCGAGTTGGCTGGGCTGGGCCTGAGGCCAGTCGCAGACACGCCAGCAGGCGGGCTGAGGGACTGGGCCTGAGGCTAGTCTCAGGCTGGCAAACTTTGAGACGGGGCCTGCTGGCTGATTTGGGGCCAGACGCGAGCAGGAGGTCAAGGTCTGGCCAGCCTGGGCTGAGTTGCTTGGGCAGCCGGACTGAGGGCTGGGCCACGTCAGACGGGCTTGGTGGCTGGCATAGCTTGAGACCAGTTTCAGACACCGTTGGCCTGAGGCCAGTCTCAGACACGTTAGACAAACCTGACCTTGGGGCCGGCCTGGCTGGGCTGGGCTTGCTGGATGACTTGGGGTAGGCCTGAAGCTTGGGCCTGAGGCTGGTGGGCTTTGGGCTGGGCCTGAGCCTAGTCTCAGACACGTCAGGCAAGCCTGGCCACCAGGAGGTCATGCTTTTCAGGACAAAAAAGCATTTTAGCAATTGTCAGCACATTTTCGACAAAAATGGACCCATGGAGCTGGACGCCGACGAACCCCGAAAATTTCAAGGCCCGCCGGACAGGATTTTGGGTCCAGCCGACATGGGTGGGGGGGGGGGGGGGAAAATTTTGGTCGGGGAGGGGTTGGGGGAGGGGAAAAGCGAAGATTCTCTTTGAAGAAGAGATCTGAGCGCCCTTGGCCCCTTTGGGGCCGAGGCGAATCTTGACCAGATCGAACTGCCTCGCGCTGGCTCAGATCCATCTTTCGCGCGGAACCTCCACAAGTAGTTGGGAGACGCTTTTACAGGGGTCAGCCGCTTTCAACACTCCGGAAGCTTCGACCGAGCCCCTCTCCCAAATAATCCAGGTTGATCTTCACATGCCGTTGCCTGCACGAAGACTCCCAAGTACTGCCTATAAGGAGTTGCCAAATTCATAGAAGTTTCAAGCAGGACATTCCGCAGGTGTGGCATATCCTTGATGAGTCAGAACTTCTGTGCATAGGATCGTTTTTTGCATAATAATAATAATAATACTACTAATAATAGTAATAATAATAATAATCATAATAATAATAATAATAACAATAATAATAATAATAGTAATAATACTAATAATAATAATACTAATAATAATAATAATAAAATATGTGTATAACATATATATATATATACACGTTATTTTCAATGTCAGATCAAACACCAGGCCACAAGTTTTTCCTCAGCCGACCGGCGCTTGGCGCCCTGAGATTGATCCTGAATGAGCCATGGAGACGAGGTTCGAGCAGCTGCTGACTGAGCTTGGGCAGGAGAGCTCACTTGGTGACCAGCTACAGACACGCAAAATTGGCGGTTTTCCGTGGATCTGCCTTCTGCATCCTAAAGTGGGCCTCCTATCTAGAACACCTCCAAAATCCCAAATGAGGCCAGGCTCTCAATTGGACCACGGAGATTTGCCTTTTGTTTGCCTTTTGGCACTGGGGCCGGCCAAAAGGAAATGCCATCCTCACATGTGAAGGCGGATCATAATTCACGAAGGTACCCATCCGACCCAGCTCCCCCATAGTTTCCAGCCCACCCAACCCAACCCATCTCAGCCGACTTTGGCTCTCATGATGCTACTTGGATGCGACGTTGTTACCAGAGTGCACATTGGCTGATCTTGGGCTTTTTTTGATGTTGCCCCCACACCCCCCCCCCCCCGACCCCCCCAAAAAAGAATAAGCATCAAAACAGGTAGGTTTACCCTTTAACACCCTTCAACAATCAGAAAGCCCACAGGGCACCCTCAACCCCAAACAACCCACACACATTGTTTGCACACAGGAGCATCAGCGGGTGATCAGAGCCTTGGAAGCAATGGATCGAGTGGTCCGGAGACGACTGGAAAATGCCACCGATGTGTTTTTTTTTCAGCCGCCCCCCTTTGGATCTTCAGTACGACAAGAGACCGACCGCTTGGAGGGCTTTTTCGATGACAAGCTGAGCCTCGAGAGATGTTCAAGCATGTGAACAATGGCCGCTGCCATGTGTCCATGAATGCTTGGGAAGGTTGTTAAGTGCTCAGTGGGCTTTTGGCTGGTTCATGGCGGGTTGGTAAGTGGGTTGTTCGGTAGGTAGGTAGTTTGGTTGGTTGATTTGTTTGGTTCGCTTGGATTGATTGGTTGATTGGTTGGTTGGTGTGTTGGTTGGTTCGTTGGCTGTCTGCTTTGATGGCTGACTGGTTGGCTGGTTTGTCGGTCGGTGCATGCATGTGTGTGTGTGTGTGTGCGTGTGTGTGTGTGTGTGTGTGTGTTGTTTGATTGTTTGCTGGTTTGTTTGCTTGCTTGCTTGCTTGCTTGTTTATTTATTTGTTTGTTTGCTTGTTTGTGTGCTGTTTGTTTGTGTGTTTGTGTGTTTGTTTGTT
Source organism: Effrenium voratum (assembly GCA_963377175.1). Taxonomy (NCBI): domain Eukaryota; class Dinophyceae; order Suessiales; family Symbiodiniaceae; genus Effrenium; species Effrenium voratum. Next base: position 80,747 of record CAUJNA010003210.1, read on the forward strand.
TCTTGCTTGCTCGCTGGCTCGTTGGCTGGCTGGCTGGCGCGATGGCTTGCTTGCTTGCTTGCTTGCTTGCTTGCTTGGCTTGGCTTGCTTGCTTGCTTGGCTTGCTTGCTTGCTTGCTTGCTTGCTTGCTTGCGTGCCTGCTTGCTTGCTTGCTTGCTTGCTTTGCTTGTTTGCGTTCTTGCTTGCTTGCTTGCTTTGCTTGCTTGCTTGCTTTGCTTTGCGTTGCGTTGCTTTGCTTTGCTTTGCTTTGCTTGCTTTGCTTTGCTTGCTTGCTTGCATTGCTTGCTTGCTTGCATGCTTGCTTGCTCGCTTGCTTGCTTGCTTGCTTGCTTGCTTGCTTGCTTGCTTGCTTGCTTGCTTGCTTGCTTGCTCGGTTCTCTCATTCATTTGTTTTGTCTTGCTATCTTTGCATCTTGCTATTTGTCGTTCTTTCTTTCTTTCTTTCTTTCTTTCTTTCTTTCTTTCTTGCATTCCTTCTGTCTGTCTTTGATAGTTTTTTTCTTTTTGTCATTCGGGTGTTCTTTCTTTCCTTCTTTGTTTGTTTATTTGTTTGTTTCTTTGGTTGTTGTTGGATTGTTGTTGGATTGTTGTTGGATTGTTGTTAGATTGTTGGGGTTGGTTTGGCAGGCTTTGGTTTGGTTTTATTTGAGTTGGGTTGTTTGTTTGTTTGTTTGTTTGATTGCTTGTTTGTTTTGGTTTGTTTTGTGTTGATTTGTTGTTGGTTTGGTTTGGCTAGGTTTGTTTGTTTGTCTTTTAGTGTGTTGTGTGTTTGTTGATTGGTTGTTGGCCCATTGCAAAGCCTGTGCTGCCCCTCCCAAAATGCACGTGTTTCCAGTAGCTTGGAAGTCAGATCTCTGCAGCTTCCCATACCTCGAACCTGCGGGCCCCCAACTTAGGTCGCTGAGCGGAGAGACTGCGCAAAGATTGTTGCGAGAAGGTCTCAGATTCACATCTTCCCTTTCATGGTTTTAGCATCACATATGGCCATGAAATCTTGCTAAGGGCCACCTCCCAAATTTGCTGGTGAACATGAACCCCACCAAGTGATGTCCACCTTAATTTGCCTATATAGTCAAAGTGGTAAATGCGCCAATTAATAAAATTTGTGTTTCCAAGACTGCTTGGTTCCGAATACTATGTTTACGCTACATAGAGATGCGATTTCTGAACAAGACGGACATGAACATTCATAAACAAAGCAACCAGCTATCAAGAAGTGTTAATATTTTATATATATATATATATACACACACACTATCTTGTGCTGCGTTCAAGTCTATATTGTGATTACGTATAATTTTGATAGTTAATTATAGTTTATTGTTTGAGATTAGCCTCGATCATGAATACGAATAGGCCAATTCTAGCCTATGCAAAACTGGATGATTTCTCACCCTGCCCAACCCCAGCCTTCTTAGGGGTAGCCCAGGACCCAAGCTTCCTGCATCAACCTCATCCTAGCCGCCTAGCCAGAATTGAATAGAAGTATTCCACCCTATTTACTAAGTTGCAATTTGGGTCCGTTTCGAGGGATACCTTTGCTTCTGGGGGAGCTCTTTTGACCCCTAGTTACTTTGGCCCCCAGCCAACATTTATAAATATGGGGGCGGTGTATGTATTTGGGACGCAAAAATCGGTGCCCCTGTTCCAGCCTCTCGCGGCTCCCAAGGAGGCTGGCAGGAGCGGGATCGAACCTCGCTGGTTCCTCTCCTGGGGGGGTCCTTGTTTCAGGGTATGTCTTATATTGCATTCAC
>CAUJNA010003210.1:87500-90000 GCA_963377175.1 Effrenium voratum
CAATCAGCCATCAGCCATGGCTTGGGATTTAGTCTTTTTGACCGACCAGTTGACTCCTAAGAGAGACCAATTGAGGTTGAAAGACGAATGGTTTAAACACGTGTAAACAGGGGGTTGGCCCAATCCTGAAGTCAACAGCAAGCCTTGGGTCATGTTTTCAACCACAGAAAGTCAAGAAGGAAGCAAAAGAGGAGCTTTCTGTGCATGAGGGGGGGAGGCTTGTGGAGAATGACATTGCGTGCCGTGCTGAACGAAAATTACTTTTGGAGGATGCACCAACTGTCGTTCTTCAAAGGCCTTCAAAGGCTTGCACAGGTCCCGAGGCAGCTTCCAGCAACTTGGAAACTACGCACTTTCTGGAGGGGGTTGGACATGGGGAAATCAGTTGTTGGGGGATGCTCTTGTTTGCTTGGTATGTGACAATTCTCATTGAATGTTTTGGTACAGTAGTCGCATGATCTTCAGTGATCACTGTAGCCTTTTTGTTTGGCCTTGGCTTTGGCTGTGTGTACTCTCTTTTTTCTCGCGGGTTTGGCACCCTAATCTTCCCATTCCCCACGCCTCACCCTTCCAGAAGCAGACAGCCACAACTAGAAAGCAACGTTGAGCATGCGCAGTCACTCAGCGCCATAGCAGGCTTTAGTTGGAGCCATCGCAAATCGTACGGCTGACAGCCTGGCCTTCCTGGGAACTGACCAATGGCTACCTCCGCTAACTGCCAAGGCGAGACCGAGGATGCGGCCGCCGTGGCATCTCCTCCCACACCGACCAAGGCTGCGCTGGCGGCGTCTCCACCCACACCGACCAGGGCAAGAGATAGCGTACAAAGCTGCTTGGCTGCTCCGTGGTGCGTTTTGGAACGTGAAAGTTTTCCCCACAAGTAAACAACACGTTTGGCAGGGGATCAATCAACCCCAGGCTACGCTCGGGACAGCGTGCATAGCACTGACGCGCCGCCCGCGGCACGGCGGGTGAAGATTGGCTCGGTGGAGGAGTTGTGGTTTGGGCCTCGCTGTCGGTTCGCCACTAAGGTTGGGCAGGGCGTAGCCACTTCTGTGCATCGTTACTACTGTCTTCAGGCGGCGCAAGCGCAGCCAAGGAATGTGGGAGCACTAAATCCGAGGGCTTGAGTTCTTTGGTTGGGCGACACTGCCTCATTTGGGTCCCAAGTTTACTTGAAGACCCTGTTGATCATCAAGCTACATGGGGATGTATGCCGCCTGCCATTTTTGGAGGGATTCCGACTAGCCAAGCCCCTCGGTGCAGCTTTTGGCTCGCCAGGAGATCGATACGTTGAGGGTGCCGCCTCCCAGAAGACCATCCACGGTGGACGGGGGATGGGTGGAACGCGGATATCGGCACTGGGTTCCTGAAAGTCTGAAAGTGGTTGCATTTTGAGGGTCCTCAAATTTGGAAATTGGTCCGATTGGAGCATTTATCCGTCAGGCGATCCCAAAGTAGCACTGTGCATCAGGATTGCTCCGAAGTGCAGTCTAGAGGAGAGCTGTGGTCATCATGTGCAGGGGACCTCGTCAACTGGCCGCCAGGAGTCAAACGTGCGCACAACTCCCACAGGGAGGCGATTGTCTACTTTAAGCGCATCTCCAGCCGCCCAGATTGCCTGGGCATGTTCTTGGTTTCAGCTTGGTTTCGGAAAGGGCATTTGTTTTGAGATAGGACACACACACACACACATGCCCATGTTCAAAAGTAGGGATTCCTCCAATGTGACTGGTTCCCGCTTTACAGCGACCTTGCAAGAGCTCCCAGCTTTCACAGAGCCATCTATCGCGGTATGAGCAGTCCACCCCACTGCATAAGCAATGGGTACCAAGGTTGGGGCTGTTTTATTTGTTGGCATTTCTGTTTTGGTCCGCGTGGCATTGTTCGCTCAGTGTAGCTCCTTGCCGAGAGCACAAACAGCATGTGTTTTTTCGCCAGCCAGATGGTTTGGATCTTGTGGTACCTGGTGGGCTGCCGCTTGTTGTGAGTGGCCAAATTGGAGTCGCCAAGCTCAAGTGATAAAGGAGTCTTGGATGGGAATGAAACATTTGGCTATCGCAATCACAATCGAGCTAGTTGAAGTTTACGGCGCAGTTTTCTTTGCCATAAAATACGGCTTTCCACCTGTGTTTGACGACGTTTAATGTAAAGCCTTCTCAAAAATGGTTGGTTGCAAAGCACATAGCATGTGTCTCCTCAAGTGTCCATAGACAGATGCGCATCCAAACGGCCCAAAGCCCGCGCGAGTTCGCGCGCATCTCAGGCTCCCACCTCCTCGCAGGAGCTCAACGACCGCCTGCAAAAGGCCCCACCCGCACACGGAGCCCCCGAACTCGCACCCCAGCGCCGCTCCCAGGGAAACCCTAAACCAACCTAAACCAACAAAAAGTCAGCCCGTATCGACCACATTGTGATTCAACTAGCTATACTTAGCATGGACTCAGAATCCGGTCTTCGTGTGTGCCTTGTCTGGTAGAGTATCTTTCTATTCCACGAC